>VZTQ01016136.1:504-74359 GCA_013400755.1 Pelecanoides urinatrix | reverse complement strand
AATGGTTTTAAACTAAAAGAGATATAAGGAACTAGATATAAGGAAGAAATTTTTTACAATGAGGGTGGTGAAACACTGGCACAGGTTGCCCAGAGAGGTGGTAGATGCCCCATCCCTGGCAACATTCAAGGTCAGGTTGGACAGGGCTCTGAGCAACCTGATCTAGTTGAAGATGTCCCTGCCTATGGCAGGGGATTTGGACAAGACGACCTTCAAAGGTCCCTTCCAACCCAAACTATTCTGTGATTCTATGATAATATGTTTTAGAAATTTGCAAAATCAGCAAATTTATGTAAATACTGCACATTATAAGAATTGCCTTTGTTGTTCATGAATGAAGCCTTGTTTATGTAGTGAATAACTGTTACTGTCTCAAACAGCAATACCAGTTTTATCATGTTTTATAGATGGAATGAATCTGCTGCATGTGATTTTTTTTCTTGGTTCGCGATGAAGCTATATATTCAGTGGTAATCATCATGTGGCATTATAGGATCAGAGTGAAACACAGGTATATTTTCAGTCCCCTAAATCATGGGGTTGGCAGGAAGCCTACAAATTAAGCAAGATCAGAGGTTGAAATTCTTCAAAAAGGAATTGGTGGAGTGTGCCAATATACCACTTCTTTTTCTTATAACTTTTTCCCAAGATTGACACCATACCACAAAGTGTTTACACTTCCTTGCTATGTCAGATTTTTGGCGAGGTGATACCTGATGCTGCACTCTCTGAAAAGGGGTTTGGGAATCACATGTTTGTTCTGGTCACATGAGAAGTAATTGCATATACCTTTGCCTAACATAACTGTGTCTCTTGGTAAAAGAATCACAGAGACAGATTCAGTGCTTTATTATTTGATAAAGAATATCAGCTGCTTTAGGTTCACTTATGTCCACAAATGTTAATTCAAGTTCTGCTTAAGACTTATGCTATCTTCCATTCCATCTGTATCCATGTGAGTATTGACCACTGAGATTGGGGAGTTAAATATAGCATGTCTTGTCACCACTCACATGCGACACTTGCATATAGCTGGCTTTAGAAACCATGGAAGTTTTATGATACTATCCTGGTGAGCCCTCAGGGTCCATTGAGCTTTTTGTAATTTCCTTATTGATTCCCAACTGTCAATTTTCCTTAGCCATTAAAAATAGCCTTTCTCTCCTCTCCCTTCTAACTTCTGAAACTAGATAAATCATTAGTAATTTCCTCACTTAGAACAGGAAGAATAGGTTAATTCCTTAATGATCCAGAAATTTTTATTTAATAAAACATATCAGAGAAACACAGTAAGGTTCACAGATTCCCTTTAATTGTCATTTTTTCCTGTTAAACCTGTAGATGCTTGCAAATACCACACCATACTGATGCTGTGTTTCCATGGTAATTCATAGCAAACCTAAGTAATAGGAGAAAAAAGAGATTTTAAAAAGGGATTGTTTTTTACTAGCTGGTGAAAAACAGATTTTACTGTCTAAATAGACAATCTTTACTTACAATAAACTGTATAAAATAATAATGCTTAAGACCTGTAAACAGGCCTGGGTAAGACCTGCATTCTTACTCAGTATTGCTAATGTCCTGGAAAATTTTGGGACCAACTTAGGGAACACCTTTCCTGTCAAGCTGTCAAAACATGTTTTAAAGGAGTTAGAGGGAGGGAGTGGAGGTAAACTATATATGAATAGTGGCCATGATTGATGAAATGGCAAGCAACTAACTTATGGTCAGATTCAGCTCTCAAGACACCACTTTAACCTACTGTTGAAATTCTTGCTATATCTAGGTTGTTGTCACGGTCCCACTCTGTGATTATGTGAAAATGTCAGCTTTTTCTTTAAAGGTCCTAGCCCATGTGCTTCTTGGAAGAAAATTGAAGGAATTCATCTGTAGAGGGTCAATCAAAAAAAATGAAAGTAGACTGCTTGATACTGTTTGTTAAAAACATGGCATCTCCTCATAAGGAGTGCTTCAACTCATTATATTTTTTAACAGAGCTGTAATGTTGGGGTTTACAACACCATATAGTAACTTTATAAGTTACTTTTACCACAGAAGTGACAACACAATTGAAAGGAAATTACATTTTTTTTTTTTTTCTTTTTTTTTCTTTTTTTTCTTTTTTTTTTTTTTTCATCAGAGTAGGAAGGCAATGGGCAGAGAAAAGATGAAAGCATTTCAATTTCATTTGTGAATATTTAAGTTGTTACAGAAGTAGACCTAGTTGTATTAATTTGCAAGGAACAGTAATTTACCCATTAATTTAGAAATGATTTGTTTCTAGAAAGAAACATTCATCTTTATATATAAATGCATGGCTATCCACAGGAAAGTGGTGATCAATTTTGTAGCAACATGCTAGAGCATGTTTAGTTACTTTATTTCAAGTTAGATGGAATTGCCATACAGAATAATATACCAGAGTGTCCCTGAAATAATTGTAGTCATCTATACTGTGCTTTACAGAGGAAAACTGTTAAATCAGTGTATGCGGAACACAGAACCAAATTTTTCTTAGTGACATCTGTGTGAATTTGAACAGCTCTGTAGATAAGTTACTCTGGATTTAAATTGTTATAACTGGAAACAAGCTTTGCCCAATAATCTTTTTGAAAGTGTACAGACTCCTAACCTTCACTGAAAATAATAGGTAGTGTCCTGCCTATTTCTTTAAAAGACTGCTTTACTGGATCTGAGAGGAATGGAGAATGAATCATCAGGTAATTTTCTTGCAGTATTCTGATATTCTTTACTGGTGTGTTTTATATACATACTCTTTATATACTTTTAAATATATCTTGGTGAGAATTTGAAACATTACATTTCTTTTCTATTTTATGCTTTGAAGACCATATATTGTTGAGCTTGCTAGGGTAATGTGTGGGGTTTTTTTCTACACCCTTGAAGTTAGAAGACTTTTCTGGAAGAACATATACTTGCATAAATTTTCTTTGTGGTTTCTTCAAATAGATTTAGCTGCCAGAGGGTGTAGCGCAGTATAGGAAGAGATGTTAGCCAGGTGTCAGGTCAGCATCTGAGCCTGGAATAACACATGACCTTGACCACCATTTGCCTTTTTTCCTCTTTAGCACTTGGACAATTTTGATAGTAACATAATGGAGTTGTGCATCTTTTGCTATGTGTAAATATAACACCTGTTACAATTGGGGCTGATTTCAGTTGGGCTTTCCAGGTACTAATATAATTCAGACTGATAACATGAACAAACCTGAATTTCCAAAAAAAAAGTTCCCTGTCCTGCAGTAAAAACTTTGCTTCAGGTTTTGACAAACAGTTCATTGATCCACAAAGTGCCACAAATGTCAGTCATGAAAATTTTCATATTTGGACCCAAATGTAACATTTTTCTTTTCATAAGGCTATGTTGTAATGAATCTGATCAACCTTGACTGATATGTTGCTGCTCACTTAGAATAATTTATATATCACTTGCGAGAATATTTATTTGTACTTTCACTTACTGTGAGAATTATGTTCTCCAGAAGTCCTTAATAAAACAGTGTTCTTCCTTTACAGGGAGATTGATCATATCTGGAATTAAAGTATACAATCATATACCTATAAATAAAAAGAACATTATCTTGTGTTGCTGATGCACTGAACTTTGAGATATTCTTTGGTAATGGTGTAGAATATATAAAAAACTTTTTTTGAAATATGATATCTGAAAAGCAAATGCCCTGTCACTGAATGCTCTTGTAGACAGTTTTCTTACAGAAGGCAGCAGATATAACCTATATTTGAATTTCTGTAAAGATAGTTGCATACTAACCATTCTTTTGTAATGCACCTTGAGAATCTGTGGCCATACGAGCTCTGAATTTTTTATTTTAAATCATGACAAGAAATTTTATTGGTGGAGTGCAGGAGAAATGATAAAAGGACATGTATACTAGAAGTCAAATGTCAGTTGTTGTACCTCACTATGCTTGCTTCCCTAAAATATCACACATCAACAACAGTTCATGCATGAAACTAAACATGCTGTTGGAGTCCTGAAGAGAAAGTTGATGGAGATATATTTGTCAGTTCCAGTGAATCAGGATCATAACTGAAGTCGTTTTCAGCTACAACAACTTTTTTGCAATTAGCTCGTTTTCATTCTCATTTGTCTTCAGGTTCAGTATCTTGAGGAATCCAGTATGTTTGGGCTACATCAGCACAGGTAGCAGTAGCAGCTAATAACCTGGAAGTATGAGAGGAGGAACAAGAATTTTCAGAAAGTTCAGGAGAAAGAAGTTCATTTTTACTTTTTCAAGGTTTGGAAACATACTTCATATTGTTGTGAAAATATTTTTACAGTCCCGCATACAGGTACTAAAACCAAAGTGTTTCCACAAAATCAAACAAGAAAGTTATGTGCTGCTGCTCTCTGATGGAAGTGCTCCTTTTTTTGGCACAGGACAGAATGCATCATACAATAACTGCATACTGTGGAGTATCAATCATCAAGTCATATGTACTGTACACTGGTGTCACAGTATATATTTTATTTTAAAAAAAAATATAAATGGAGAGGCAGACACGTAGAATGTGCAGCGAGTTACAATTAAATGTTAGCCCAAGGCTGATATTGCTTTGGTTAACTTGGCTTTGTTACCCAGAAACTTGAATGAGAATTACCTAGAAGAATTCTTTAAAGAGAAACTTGCTACATCTCCATTTTAAGATGGGAAGCAATTTTTGCCTGTGTTACAGGAGCAGCAAAAGACAAAATATTCGGTTAAAAGTCCTCAAAGGAAAATATGCCTCAAAGCAAATATCAGTGTTTAAATGTGCAATGACGTTTTTCCTTTTAAAAGAGAGAGAGAAGTTTCACATCATATCTCATCAAGAATCTTTACAATCCAATCATTTTTGCTTCTGTTTTTCAGCCAAGAAAGCATCCTGACCATAATTTGAAGGCAAACGTTAGGCCTTTGCTTAAGGCAGAACGATCATGATGAGTTTGCACTGCTAAAGCATATTTCTGCTACTCTTCTCCTCCTTAAGTAATGCATAACAGGGAAGTTTCCTTTGTTAGTAAATAAATTATGAAATGTTTAGTTTATGCTCAACTGTGCATTATTGATTCAAAATTGTTTAATGGGAGAGAACCATTCTGTAGTTGGCTTCCTGAATTTTGAACACTAGCAAAATATTTAGAATGTTCTGGCAAAATGTAATTCCTTAATAAAAATGCCAGCACTGCAACAACCTAGAAGTGGTCATAACATGGTGCTTTATGTTTTTGGGAGGGATATCTGGTCAATCTTGTGTAAGTATTTCAGAATTTGTGCAGTATTGGTAAAATATTCTTCATGTTATAAACAAGTTCTTATGGAGACAATTTATAAGCCATGCTATATGCAGTCTCTTGTGGAAATGAACAGCCAACATTATTTTCTTCCTAATGATGTCTGTATTAATTATTAGATACAGTTAATGAATAACCTCCCATTCTGGAGGAAAACTTGCTACCACTGGGATTAAATGTTGATAGAGCCCATAGTTAACAGTAATATATTACCGAGAGAAAGCAGTGAGAAAGCTAAATTTTTACCCATTTTTGTCTTCATAATAGCTGATCATTTGAAAATGTGATTTTCATAGTGTGTAATATGGAACAGGAGAGCCTGAGCAAAATGAGTAAGACATAGCTTTGTAATTTGCAAGTGTGTCCCACTGGTACAGGGGTTTGAGTAGGAACCCCACAACATACACACCTACATACCCAGGCACTGTATCATTCATGCTATAGATGAAACTACCATTAAAACTAAATATAAAAGTTCCAAGTTCCTGGAGATTGTAAAGCCATATTTTTTTCCTATTTAGGGAACCAACATCCAATTTACTACTTGCTAACATAGTGCTAACCTACAGTAATTACGTATGTGAAATCACAAAAACAAACAGGCCACGGTATTGCTATTCATAAAAAGTTTTCTTCACTTCTTTAGAAATGCATCTTGTTATAAGGAAACATGAAGGCGTCTAACATGATAATATGATGGAGTCCAGAAACCACTATAGCCACTTTTTCAGTCTTTATTTTATAGTTAATATAAGTCAAAAATGTTGGCAGGAAAAAACATTTGCAAGGCATATGCAATAAAATGGAAAGATGAAGTTACAGCTGAACAGGGTGGTATGATAACTGCCTTAGGAGTGAATGATGGAGAAGCAGAGAGAAATGAACAGTCTTTCATAAGGGCTGATATTCTTAGAAAAGCTCTTCATTTGCCTAATGGTTGTTATTGTTGTCTGACAGCTGTTGTAGATATTTTATACCGCCTGAGAACCTGCCCCAGAGGGAGGAAATTAAGCCAGAGGTGTCACTGTTGAAAATCTAACCATATTTTTGATTGAATCTTTAAATTTTTTTGATTTATATATAGGTGGTGGTGTTGTTTGGTTGGTTGAATTTGCTATTGATTTTTTTAAAAAGATCAAGATATCCTTTAGATAGCTTAGATAAGGTGTTTTTTGATGAAAACTACTTCTTGCTTTGACCAAAACTAATGAGAATTTAGCACATCAGTTTTTCCACAGAGGTTTGGGGTTTTGTTTTTGAGGTAGCATTTGAATTGTAGCATTTATCATGATTAGCTCTCTTGTTTTGGTTTAAACAGGCCTGCACCTATGGATTTCTTTATATAGGATGGCTTTTGACCAATGTACTAGTCTAACTATAAGGCTGCATACTAGGGAAGAAATACTTATGCAGGTGAAAGGCAATGATGATGAGCATTGTGTTGTTTTCTGGCAAAATGTGAGATGTTAATTACAGGCTACATGCCAGCTTATGAAGAATTAGAATAATAATTTCAAAAAAAAGGTAAAAGCAACTACAATTGAGATCTTTCTGCAAATTGTCACATGAAAATGTGAAAGAGGAAACATCATCAGTGAACTGGTGAATGATATCCAATTCAGATAGCTTTTTAACTCCCCAAAATGTTCACTGTTATGTGCTTATATACATCTCACTGCCCTCTAAGAAGTCTCTTTTCTGAAGTGCAAGATTCTCATTTAGTTTGTTTTTATCTTTCAGGAAGAGTGGTAAGATTCCTTGATATTACAGCACCTCAACATGTTATTCTCAAAGCCTCATCTGTGAGACTTAGTTATCTGTTTGTAAACTCCTATACTGGCAGAGAGGAACAGATTGATGCCGATCAGTGACTCAGCAGTAATGGGCATGGGATTACCCTGTGACACTTGTGAGCCACTCTTTCGTTCCCGAGTTGGCCATGCCAGCAATACAGGATTTGTAATGACTCTGTACAGAGAATAGACAAATTTCACTGCTGCTGGGCATAAATATACTGTTTACCTAACATAATCTGCCCAATTCCTGCTAGTACGTGTAGAAGGGCATGTGGTGTCTGTGGCTGCTGCTTTCCTTTTCCATCACCTACAGATGATTATTTGTATCATGAGAGCCCCTAGGAGTTTCTTCACATACAGAGATCCCTTTGCTAAGCTCTTTTTCAACTCAGAGTTGATCCCTGCTTGTCTGAATTTACAGTCAATGTTTGTATTCCTCTGCACCATTGTATTGGGCACAATGCGCTTTGTAATTCTGACTCTCTCACTATATTAATTCCCTCCCTTCAAAACTAAAATTCACTTTTTTTTTTTTTCCCTTTCTTTCTGGTGGTTAATGTGAATGAACATCAACATCCATCACCATTAGCAGTTCTTTCTTCAATTAAACTTAAACGTGATCTACAACATGCTTCAGCTCTTGGGATAGAAGCAGATATTATTGTTCCCAAAGTATAATTTTTCATGTCTGTCTCCTTCATTTTTGTGACAGTGTTGGTGCAAGTACTTACACAATGCTTAACAACAGATATAAATATAGAAAAAAGGATAAATTTCTTTTTCCATTTTCCCAAAAAGGTGGCTTTAGCAATGGCCAAATACAAAGCATATTGACATCTATGGGAATCTTTCCATTTGTCTTAAGTAGCCTTTTTTCTGGGTCCCAAAACAAGAGAACAATGCATCTTGAGAGGAAGAACTACAATGGTGTAATTAGGGAAGGACACTCATAGCCAGGTATATTACATTTCCATAAACTAGTATAAATAGATCCTGCTAATTTGGCAAGGAAGTGAAAGAATGGGCTATCATGATGAATAAGGTTAGATCATAAAACCCTGTTGCTGTATTTTCTATCTTTTTACAAAGAGTTTGCTCCATTTACACATTTTTCCTACTGTTATCTAAGTCCAGTATTTAGAGTACTCACTGAATCTGACTGAGAAGAATTATTTTCAGCAAGGATTCATTCTGTCCAGTAGCAGGAAATTAGACAGGCCAGCTAAGGCTGCTTTATATGATTTTGTTTTGCCAGATTACCTATGACAGAGCCAGTAACCTGTAATGGAGGTATCAGTCCCTTGTGTCGCGGTAATTACATACTGGAACTCTTCAAAGGAACTTTAGGAATACATACAATACAATATGCATCAGAAACTTTACCACAAAGGATAAAACCAGCAAAATAATTACATTAACTTTTTATGGGGTTATCTTGAATACTCTGTTAAATAATAAAATCCAGGTATGCTTTGGAGGAACAAAGGAAAGACTGTGTGAAAAAGCATATCTCTGTTTGCAGCTTTACTTTGGGGAAATCTAATTCATGTTTGCTTAGATTTACTATAAGAAAAGACCTTGAAAATGAGACAATCTTTGTTCTAGCAGTCCTATTTAATCCATACATGACTGGATTGAGAAAAGTCCTGTACCTCATTGATTTATAGACTGCCTTCTCTATCCTTGTCACTTCTAAAGAGGAAAGACTTATCCTCTGCACAGAGAATATGTAGCTAGATAATAAGTGCAAACTTGAAAAGTCACACCAAACTGTAGGGACTTTCACATGTCGCTGTCAGGAAGATTTTCAGTTTCATTTCATAAACTGCATCCTATTTTCATGTGGTTTGAGTAGGTGACGTTCACTGGAAAGTGGCACAATCACAATCCTTATGCAAGATGAGGATGTGATAAATGTTGCCCACTATCTTGTAAATATTATGTGATACAAATAAATTGTAACATTTTTACACCTCATTGCTTTGTATACAGCTTTTGGGTACTGGATTTGTGTGAGAAAAATATAGTAAGGTAGCTGCAGAGATCTCATTTTAATGAGATCCTTTGGCCACCACTAGGATTGCAATAGACTGTCTTCAGAGAAGAGGATAGGGATGGTTGTATTGCTGTTATTTTCCACTTCCAGCAGAAGAACTGCTTTTATACTGGGGGGATAAGTGAGAAAGATCCCCAGAGCCCTAAAGGGTGGGTGCATGCCAAACATGTCTTCATCGCTGCTGAGCACACCAGGGGACTGTACCTGCCAGGAAGCCACACTGTATAATGTGAAACACCCTCTACCACCTGTTCAATGGTGAATCAGGAGCAGAGACAGCGAGGTTAGTACAGTAGTCAGGAATTTTTCCCTTCCTTTCTGTACCCTGGGCTTTCTCATCAGGCACTTGCTTGAAAGCTGGACTTTATAAGACCTTCAATCTACCATCAAACCACCCTGTTGGGAAGAAACTTTTGTGAGGAAAAAAGTCTTCCAAAGATGGAAATCAGGAAAGCTTTGCTGGGCCAGCTTTCACTGGTTTGGGAGATCTAACAGCTCTTTTTAAGAGAAGAATTAACAAATGTGGGCTCCCTTCTAATTTTACAAAAGGACAGAAGGACTATTATCACCTACTTTATTTTAGTCATTAACGTAAGGACAACCAAAAGTAAATGTCTCAGAAGTAAGCATGTATTTTTGTACATTGGTACTTACATATTCACATGGCATGAGGCAGGAGGAGAGCTGTATTTCTTTATTTTCATGTGTCTATTATTGTAACTTAGTCAAATTAGGGTGAAATCAGTAAATCAGGGTAGAAATTCTGACTCAACTTGTTTAGCAATATCAGTTCTGAAATAGAAAAAAGGAATATTATGTCTTTCTAATTCTAAGCCCACGTATAGTTTTACACTAATTCAATTCTATCCAGTGTTCCTGTGTATTATAAGCTCATAATGGACTTTGAAAATAACTTAGGGAACTTTGTTTTTTAACAACAGTTACTTTTATAGAGTGAAACGTTGCTGTGTTCCAGTTTACCTTTGCATTTGCTCTGCCACTGCCTCTTCTTTTGTCTAGGCTTTCCTGCTCCCCTCAGAATAAGCCTTTCTACTTCAGAAGTGGATACATTTAGAGATTGTTCTTTATTAGCTATGTTCAGTGCCTGTGTGTTACATCTACTTAGATTAGTAGTAGTCATATTAACTCCAATATATATTTATTTGTGTAAGAAGTAGTAAGCTCTTAGTTGTCATTCTAGGAAATTCTTAATAATGAAACCTTGTTTTAATACAACAATTTTTATTATTAGATAGCCTAAGGCTTTGTCAATGAAGTCAGTGTCTTGGAAGTAGCTTTGAAAGTGGAGATAATTATATGCAGGAAATTAGAGAAACACATGAAAAGTCAGCCTTCTCTTACCACTTTTCAAGCAGTAACAGAGTAAGAATTATGATATGGATATCCTTATTCTCAGCTCCTCTTTGACTAGCCTCTAAATTTTTCTATCTCAAACTTGAAGTAAGCTCACCTTATCTTATTTTTAAACACTGATCTATTTTCCCGTAATGATTTTGAGTTAAGCTAAAAGTGTGTGGTTGCTTTGGCCTCTGTGGATACATCAAAGAATGTTCTATCTAAGTAAATTTTCTACCTGCTAGTCTTGGTAAAGAAAAAGAAATTTCATATTGTTCAGTGGCAAGGATAAACTGATGTGTTTTACAATGCTGCATTTGTTTTAGTTTTCCAAGGTTATAGTCTGCAGCATTAGGTTATAAATATAGACAGCAGTTAATACATTTTCTTGATTTTGAGCTTCAGTCTTAGTGGAAGGAAGCTGAGATTGTTTTGTTGTCCGACGAGAGCAACACAAATGAAATTCTGCTATAGTATATGGTCCAGTAAATGAGAGAGGCATCAGAAAGATAGATTGTAAAAAGAAAAGGTATTATTATCCCAAATGTAAATAGGGATAAATAGGTCAAATATGAGGTTTTCCTTTTCATAGGAGTCTGTGACTTCAGAAGCTACTGTGTATAGTATACTGTTATGTTACATCTAAGTGCATAGTGAACTGTACAACTGGGGAAGCGACCTTCCTGGTGTCCTACAAAGACATTTCATGCTTGTTAAGCATACTATGCATAGCAAAGTTACAGTCATGATGCTTAAGCAAGGGAGGAAACATAATTAATGGAAACAAGTGCATTTATGACACGAACAGCAAATACTGACCAGCTCTCTTCTAAAAGGATTAACTTGACTCTCCACCTACACTGCATTTTGACTTAGAAATGGAAGTGGCAGTTCTGCAGTCATTTGTCATGTAGAATTTTTGACTGAACTTTAGCAAGAATAGAAACTTTATGAGGAGTTTGTATTCTCTACATCATAGGTAATGTTAGGAACACATATTTTAAATTTGGTTATCTTGATATTCATAAAAAGAAAATGCTCAAAAACAATTGCAACATTATTTTTAAGCAAATAATATTTTGTAAACATTTAGATTAGGGATGATTTTCCTCAGATTTAGGCTATGATCCTTCAGGGAGAGGAAGGAAAAAGTAGACAGAAAGATAAAAGTTTTGGTTACAAACTATTTTTAGTGGACTAATTTTGGGTAGCTAAGGAAAGTAATTTAATCTCAAACTCAAAACTCATCAATCAGAAAAAGTGAGGCTCCCATTAATCATGAAGATTTTTCTAACAGCAGGGCCATTTTTTAACTCCCTAAATAGATACAAGACTGTATAAGCACAGTGTGTTGCATTCTAAACTTTGCTAGAAGGTGTCAAAGAAAATACTATTCCTGTCTCACTGAAAAACCAGACACTTAGCACACTCAGGAGTGACTAATGCTACTAATAGTGACAGTAGTGTTGTGAACACTTGGGAAGTAAAAACTGGGGGAAGGTTAACTGAATTTGATGCTCTTATATTTTGTAATACATCTGAATCTTATCTGGAGAATATTATCATCATCTTCTGGTAGGGAAGAACATTGACATTCTTCTCATTTTCCCCCTTTTTCCTGTAGTCCACAGTCTGAAAAACTACAGATCTTGTCTGCTTTATATCAGTCTGGATGTTTTGATAATATATGGAACTTGATGGCAAATTCCATATATTAGGTGGCATGTTGAGTTTGAGGTTTTCTAACTAAAAATAAACCAACCAAGAAATAGTTTTCAGAGCTTAGCCTTATTTTCTTCTTAGTCCTGTGGAATGTGGCATAACTTGTTCTTTACCTCACTATAGACTTATTTGGATATCTAAAACAAAACTTTCCCCTTTTGCTACACACTAAATCTTGATACTTGTTTCACTGAAATCAGCTGAGTGTAGGCACTGGTCAGGAAACATGGTAATACCAATTGCCATGGTGAATGCATGAACCTAGATGCAATGCAAATGGAGGGAAGTAAACATCAGTGGCTTTTTTTACATATGGTCAGATAACACTTCTATTAAGAAATATGCTAAATATGTAAGTGTGTTAGTTGTATGTATGACATTTGTTTATTTTTGAGGGATTGTGCCACTTTGATCTTGTTTCCCAACCAGCATTTCATTTAGGAAGATTGGAGAATAGTAGGCAGAACTATTTCCTAGAATTTGTCCTTGCAATCTGAGAATAGGCTTATAGAGCAATTTAAAAAACAGATTGCAATGCATAGAGTCAGATTATAACTTCCTAAATTAGCTAGTACTTATAGCAGTGCAGCCATGGCAACAAGGAGTTTAGCGGACACTAGATACCTGAACTTAGACAGGTTTTGTGGCCTGCATTGTCTCTAATGCTACCATAGCAACACTTCCATCTTCAGCAAAGGTAACTTATTTAAGGCCAGCACCAATATGTCTGCATAAGTTGTCATTATGCCTTTGAATTTCATAAAAGACACTCTTAAAGATAGTGGATGTCCAACAGCTATGAGAAGTGAGTCTGGAGATGGATCTTTCTGGTTTACTACAGCATTTGGTAGATATAACCACGTTGATTGTAAGCATAAAGAAAGGGAACTTAGCTGGCATAGGTGTGCACAGAGATAATTTTGGTCAGACTAAATACACATTCTATTTTTGTTGACAAATACTAGTTTTTACTCAGTGAAAAACACTGCTTGGATTGGTTGTTCTCATTGAATAGATTGTATTGAATCTACTGACTCACTTAGCGGCATTATCTTATGATGAGGTAAATATACCAGAAATCCTCAAGCTACAGTTCTGCACTTGTAAACTCAGGTGTTCATATATAGTTTTTAGAATATCTAGGTTAAAAGTCAATTTAAGAAAAGTAAAAAAAATTGGCTCTGTAAGTAAAAACGGCAAGGAGTAGCACTGGCTTATGTGTCCTGGAGCTCATAAAACAACACAAGTTTATTTGAAACATACCTGGATTTCTAGTAACCAGTGTGCTGCTCCAATTCTTATAACCATTGCAAGAACAAATAATAGCTGTAAATGAAAAGATTTAATCACATCTTTTGAGTTCACAGATTATAGAAATTGAAACCCGTGGTTTTTTTAGCCTCAGCTGGGATATTGAATTCATTCATAGTAGGTGGAGATGTAACAACAGCAGCTGCCTCATTCCTCTTCTGAAGCCTATACTGTTGCACTGTGGTCTAGCTAGAAGTGATTCTCATGGCCTCTCAGCAGTTACAGCTTGTTGAAGCTCAGAGTGTGTTATGATTTCCTTTTCCAGAGCCACTCGTACATCACAGTAACATTCTTTATCTTACATTCTCTGCTAATGCATTCCTGGGGTCATTCCAAAGTATTTAACACTCTAAATACAACAGAACCTGAGTACCTTATGCTAAATTTATATTCTACCACATCAGCTAAATTCCAAGTGCTTGAAGGTTGGCCTTCATCATGAGGATTCTAGGACAGAAAAGTTCTTATGATTACCATGTTTTGAGTCTTGAGATTTGGAGAAGGAACATTGGCTATTTTTTTGTCTTCAGACATGGTGATATCTACTGAATTTGAAATCTGAGTGGCTTATCAGCCTATGGCAAAGTGTACCCATGAAGAGAAAAAAACTTCCATGCAAGGATCCAAAAACATACCTGGCACCGAGCAGTTGGGATCTTGTCCTCCATTATGTAATTTTGTAATGTAATGCATTACAAATTGATTACATGACGTTGAATCTAGCTGATCTAGCTGATAACTGGCCTTCAGTGCTCTGAAAAAAACTTGGTTCATAAATGCCACAGAAACTTGCGTTTTCTATATGAGGTCACTATACTCTTCTAGGTTAGGGGACAAAAGGAAATTAGTAAAGACATGACGCCTGAGATAGCCTATACAGAGATTTTTGGAGAGGCAGAACACAATCTGTATGTGCAATTATTTTTCTCTTCAAAGAGCTTGCTTTCTCTTTATATTTGCAGGTAGTCACAGAAAGTATCTTCAGCATGAAACAAAATTTACATCAATATTTTCTGCAAGTGGAATTAAAATACAGCAACTGTAATTTTGAAAGGCATTTTAATTATTGAAGAAAAGATTAAATAATAAAAGTTAACAAAAAGGTATCATACCTGACAGTTGTTCATTATTAAAGTATGAGTGACCAGCTAGGAAAGTAAGTAGCATTTAAAAAAATGTTATGTTCTGAGAAGTGAATTAAAATGCTGTTGAATTTAATCAAAACAAAAAAGTAATATAAGATCTGTGTTAAAAACTATTATGAAGTTTAGAGTAACATGTGATCCTGGAGGCCTGTGGGGCAAATTGACAATTAAAAACTAAAAAAGACTAATTAGGGTTTTATTATGGCAAACTTATTTTATATGACAGAGTTTCAAATTATCATCTGCTCTTTCATGCCAAGGATAGACGTTTGAACATGATCAAAACCTGGTGAGAGCTGGTTAAGAAAAGTAGCTAAGGATATTAAAGGATTTTTCTGGCAGCTTTCCTTTCTGCCATATGTAAACAATTTGTCTATGTGATGGTTCTACTGCACATCTTATTATTGCTTATAGCTCCAGCAATGTCCTTGTGTTAACTTTTAACCCTGCTTCGCTGTACAGTGAAGTCTTTTCATTTGTACAGAACAGAAGACATGGAATCTTTTCATTTGTGCTCTTTTAGAGATGTTTTTGAAAGCATTAAGTCTACACATTGTGTACTTGGTTTTAAGTGATGGCACTATGCCAAGAATACACTGTTGTGTAGAATCTAAGGGAGAAAAATTAAACCTATATGTTGTAGGCTCTCTCTGCTATTTTGTAGAAGTCTAGTTTCAAAAGAGTTTCCACTTTTATTCATTATTCAGATATGACACATTGCCATGTAAAAATATCTGGATTTCCTCAATATATGAGGAATGAAGGTGTTATACTATATATCTTTATGCATTTTGTATTTTTATTGCATTTATTGCAATATTACTGCTCTGTCATTGTCATGTCAATTTGCAACATCAAAACACTTCAAAATGGTTCCCAGTAACATAACACTGTTCCTTACTGCATAGATCTAGAATCAGGAACTCCGCTGTTTGACAGAGAAACTCTGAAAAGTGGATTACTTTAAATTTTAAAAAATTACTCAAATATAGAAAATTAAAAACCAAAAAGTTAATACTGTATAAAATTTCTTTTCATCTCAAGTGTAGGATGTAAGTATCACTGAGCGATGTTCCTAGGACATCACAAGATCTTCAGGACAGACAGTTTACTTTCAGTATGCTTTCCTTAAAATAAGTTGCTGTCAATTGAAGAGAGTCATCTGTTTGCTAGTGATTCAGCAGCAGTATTTTCACACCTATTTTTCAGCATAATTAGATAGCATTATGGATCGATGAATCTCTTATACCTGGAGATAGCACAAGTTAGCCAAACTAGTTAATCTAAGCAGTAGAATTTAATATGATTATTTAAAATAGAAATTGTGACCATACCAATGACATGTGGTACTTACAAGTTGTATGTTGAAATCTATATAAAAATCAGTAGTGGAAATGTTTAAACTATACACTGAATTTGCCTTAGGGCGTGCCCAAGGAACTTTTAAAAACAGCTAGTTTGAAACAAATAATTTCTCTATTGAATTTCATATATTGTTTTCTCTTGTTAATCAAACCTATTATTTGGTGAAATTCTCAAATGGTTTGTGCTTTTGAATGGCTCAGTGCTCCAACAGAAACTTTGACAAAAAAGGACACAGGAACTTGCATTTTCAAAATTAATGAGATCATTGAATTCTGCCACGATAGGGAACAAGAGGAAATGAATTGAGATACGATTGTTGGGATAGTTTTTTCCAAAGACTTTACTGCTATTACTAAACACTGTTACCTTTTTCTATGAAGCAGCACCAGAAGTAATAGAAATGAAACCCGAATATTATACAAACTTACAAGTCATGGATTTTTTCCAGATGATGATGTTTTGTTTCCAGCCTGTAGTGAGATGAAATATGTAATTAGCACTTGAGGTTCAAATTTTAGAACTTCCACTTTAATACAAGGTCAAATATGTATTTTTATAACTGTTTGTAATCCATCTGTGCTTAGTACCTTCCCAGTATTTAATCACCTAAACCATAAGACAGATGTACAAAATCCATGTTACTTTGTCATGCCTTTGCTGCAAACAAGTGCAAAATAATTGTTACAAATAAAAATAAGATTATATTTTTGCTAATGAGCTTGCTACTCAGTCTTGTGAATAACGTCAAAGATTAATAATAGGGTCGATATATATCTGTGGTAATTATCACATCATTTTTTTTCTTTTCCTGTGTTCTTCTCATTACATTTTAATGTGTTTCTGCTCAAGTCAGTTCAATTTCTCAGTAGACAAAATGCATGAAACACCACTGATTTGCTTTGGATCTACTTTAAAATAAACTGGAAAAGTCAATTTTTCAAGTTAGATTTTTCAATCAGAAACACATGAGAAGAATAATAAATGATTTTAAAAATCCCTTTATTTACAGAGATATGATAAAATGTACATCAAAAGGGAAAACTTTGAAGTGCCAATAATACATTTGGCTTCATTATTTTTTACTCAGCACACACAAGCAGGGTAGGTTTTATCTGTGGCCACAACAGATGGATTGAAATGCATATTGAGAAAATGAAAAATCTGAGGGGCAAATACAGGGAAGCCACATGGAGCTCTCTTTGCCTTCTTTTGTAAATGAGAATATGTTCTTCATGCTTGTCTGTGAATGCATCCTTTGAATGATATGCTCCTTTTGTACAGTGTTGCCTGAAAAAATTACTTTTACCCTGACTATAAAACTACGAGAAGATTTGAGACGAGAAGTTGCTTGTAGGGATAAGAACAGTGTAAGCCTCTTCCTGCAGGCACTTTAACTTACAGTTCATCACACTTGCAAACTATTTTGCCTTTCTAGAATGTGCCTTTTTTCACTCGCTGAGAAATGTAGCCTATCTGGAAAACACTAGCAGCCTCTAAAAAGGGCCTTGCCCTGCCAGTGAGTGGTCCAGGTTACTTTCCAACCCAGGTCCTTTACGTATTTCACTGGGCAATATTTGTCAGTCTCTAAGTAGTAGGAGGTGCAATTTAGACATTTGCTTCTTTTTATTGTCCATATGCTGTTCATCTGGGAATGCTCTTCCTAACACACAAGAAGACTGTTACACTTCTAAATATTGAACATTAATAGCTGGAGCTGATCAAGACTTTTTCACAGTGGGGTTCTCCTGAAGACCATGCTGAATTGGGAGGATTGTTATGGGACATATTGTTTGAACTGAAACCTTGTTTCTTATAGATCTGACAAACAGACTTGTCAGCTCTGGTTCCTGGCAGCCTGTTCTCCCTTGGAGACTGTTACTCTATTGCCTTTGGTAACTGTGCTCAACTGCTGGTTCGTATTCACAGAGCCAAGACGCTCAAGCCAGGTGCCCCTATCTACACTTAGCAGTGGAAATTGAATGTAAGTGAGTCTCATTGAGCCGTAGCTTTCTGACTGGAGAGCTTGTGGCCTTGTATGTGATTATAGCCAATATATATTCACTATAAACTGTCCAGGAAGTGGAGGAGCAAGCTGGAGCCCTGAGCTAATATAAAAGCCAGAGTCACTAATTGTCTACTTTCAATAAATTTCCAACTTCCCAGGCTGTGTAAACAGCCAAATAAAATAAAGCAGCTGCTACCTGGAAGCATGGTTTGCAAGGAACAAGTTGTAAAATTTCTCCCTAAAGTTGATTTTTTTTTCTTTCTGAAATTTCTGGGTAGTCACCTCATCTTCCTGGTCTGGAAGAAAGTATTTCCTTTTTCCTTTATCCCTTTCTGTGGGGGAGTGTGTTTTTCTAACTAGTAATTCTTGTGACTCATCCAGGTACTCTGTAATGAAAAAAAGAATATCTGCACAGTGCAAGGCATATAAACACCCCCTGCTGAATTGAATCTGGGCACCTGCTCAGCCTTTGCTAGCCTGAGCAGCAGCCTCTAGACTTCTCCACATGCTGCTTACTCAAGTCTTAAATTATACTATGGAGAAACCCAAGGAACACAAAAAGCACATAAAAAAGCTTAAGCTGAGATTTATGCTTCATTGGTGCTTAATAAAGAAAAACTCCAGGGAGTGTGCTGTGCTGAGAGCTTGGGGTTGGGATTTTGCCTATTCATTCATTAATTTCCCAGCAAATGTTCATAGCAGTGCATTGTGGATCTTAACTACAGCATAAATTACGAGCTTTGGAGACAAATAAGAAAATATCAAACAAACTTCAGCTGCTGTTTATGTAATTTGAATGATTGGATCGCATTCTTTTTGCTTTTAAGGCCACAACCAAAGCACAGCAAATATTGTCCTGTGCCACTCAGCTCTGCCCGCAAGTTAACTTTAATTTCTATGGTGGTCTTATTGCTGAGGTCAAGCAGCCTTTAAGAAATCATTTCTGCTCCTCCCTTTTACCAGAAAGAGTGGCTGCACAACCTTGCAAATTGAAAAAGGGTTGTTTCTGAAAGAATGTGTAGAGTTCAGATTTAAATATTTGGAAAATTTCTGCAAAAGAGCACAAAAGGAGAAAAAAAGAAGGGACAAGAAGTTTGGAATCACTTCAATAGCAATTAATTGAGTGGAAAAAACTACAGGAGTTAACTTCTTGATCATGCTTGGCTCTCTGTGATTAAAAGTATTCAACCACCAAAGAGCAATGTAAAAAGTGTAAGGATCAAGTTAAAGGAGAAAGCATATTCTTAGCAGAAGCACAGACGAGTTGCTGTATGTGATTTGTTCCTGTGAGTATCTCACAAATATTCTTGAAAGATTGGAAGAATTGATGCTATTATTGACAGAAGTAAAAAAGGAAGAGAGATTTCTCTCAGTGCATTCATTGTTCTGCTACACAATTAGCAAGATATATTCTACAGGAATAAGATGAGATGGCTGACTTTCCTGGCACTTCAGCTTTTAGGCTGCTAGAATTGGATCTGAAATGCTAAGTAGGGGCTTATTAATTTTTTTCTATTTTTCCCAGGAGTCCAGCGAAGCTTTTAAAACAAATGTTATAAAGGAAGATGTTTTAAATCAGTCTGAAATATTTTCTGTCATCAGTTTGAGCTTTGTAGAACTAGTTTGAGATTTCTGCTATTTCAGACTTTTAGCTAATATTCATAACCAACTTGATCAAATATCTAACAATATGTGTCACCAGTAGTATGATTCTAATTTGAATTCTAGATTGAATTTTTTAACAAAGTCTGTTCTAACCAAGAAAAAAAGTGAATCAGGTTCACATAAACAGTCTCAATGTTTACCGTAAAACTACTCTTCTGCTTGCAATTCAACACCTGTACAACTGCTTTCATCACTGAAAATGTTCATTCTTTCTTAATTTTTACAGGTTTTGCACAACCTGTGGGTTAATTCGTTCTCAAGTTTTGAACTCCCACAGTAAAACATGCACCTTTGTAATGAAGCTATAATCAGAAATTACTACTTGGGTATGGGATGACTGAAAAGGAGAGCAGACTTGGTTGGTCCATAGGAAGTGTTTCTAAAGGAGGCTCTGAAAGCATCTCTAGAAGACTCTGGGCAGAACAGGGAGTGGATGATTGTTGTGGTTTAACCTGGCAGGCAGCCAATTACCACACAGCCGCTCACTCACTCCCCACACCCCCCCAGTGGGACAGGGAGAGAATCAGAAGGGTAAGAGGGAGAAAAACTCGTGGGTTCAGATAAAGACAGTTTAATAGAACAGAAAAGGGAAAGTAATAATAAATAATGATAGAATATACAAAATGAGTGATGCACAATGCATTTGCTCACCACCCGCACTGACCAATAACCAAGTAGCAATCGGTACTTCCTGGATCATGCCTACCGTTCATATACTGAGCATGACATCACATGGTATGGAATACCCCATTAGCTGGCTGTCCTGATTATGTTTCCTCCCATCTTGTGTACCTAGCTCAGTTAGTAGGCATGGGAGCTGTCCTTGGACTAGGAGGGTACTTAACAACAACTGAAAACGTCTGTGTGTTATCAACATTCTCCTCATACTAAATCCAAAACACAGCACTAGGAAGAAATTTAACCCTATCCCAGCCAAAACCAGGACAATGAGGAGAACAGACTCCTATCTGGTGGAAAAAGAGCAGCCTGATACTGATGGTTTTGCTTTGTCCCTGGATGCATTGGCAGAGAACATAGGTTCCTAAAGCTGACATCCATTCAGAAGACTTTGGTGATGGTTCTGCTGAGATAATAGAGGTGGAGTTACTGTACCACATCAAGGATGTGTGTTTTGGTCTGCTTGGTCCATATAAATTGCCATCTAAATAGATTTTTTTTTAAATTTTATCGGAGATTTCATATGAGAAAGTCATATGGGAAGTCAAAAGCTAAAAATGGCAGCAGAGATGCCATACCAAGGCTTGTTCATTTCCCTTCATATTTCTCTAAGAATAATGTTTCTGACAACCTTGGAAAGNGAGTATCTCACAAATATTCTTGAAAGATTGGAAGAATTGATGCTATTATTGACAGAAGTAAAAAAGGAAGGAGATTTCTCTCACTGCATTCATTGTTCTGCTACACAATTAGCAAGACATATTCTACAGGAATAAGATGAGATGGCTGACTTTCCTGGCACTTCAGCTTTTAGGCTGCTAGAATTGGATCTGAAATGCTAAGTAGGGGCTTATTAATTTTTTTCTATTTTTCCCAGGAGTCCAGCGAAGCTTTTAAAACAAATGTTATAAAGGAAGATGTTTTAAATCAGTCTGAAATATTTTCTGTCATCAGTTTGAGCTTTGTAGAACTAGTTTGAGATTTCTGGTATTTCAGACTTTTAGCTAATATTCATAACCAACTTGATCAAATATCTAACAATATGTGTCACCAGTAGTATGATTCTAATTTGAATTCTAGATTGAATTTTTTAACAAAGTCTGTTCTAACCAAGAAAAAAAGTGAATCAGGTTCACATAAACAGTCTCAATGTTTACCGTAAAACTACTCTTCTGCTTGCAATTCAACACCTGTACAACTGCTTTCATCACTGAAAATGTTCATTCTTTCTTAATTTTTACAGGTTTTGCACAACCTGTGGGTTAATTCGTTCTCAAGTTTTGAACTCCCACAGTAAAACATGCACCTTTGTAATGAAGCTATAATCAGAAATTACTACTTGGGTATGGGATGACTGAAAAGGAGAGCAGACTTGGTTGGTCCATAGGAAGTGTTTCTAAAGGAGGCTCTGAAAGCATCTCTAGAAGACTCTGGGCAGAACAGGGAGNGCAGAGAACATAGGTTCCTAAAGCTGACATCCATTCAGAAGACTTTGGTGATGGTTCTGCTGAGATAATAGAGGTGGAGTTACTGTACCACATCAAGGATGTGTGTTTTGGTCTGCTTGGTCCATATAAATTGCCATCTAAATAGATTTTTTTTTAAATTTTATCGGAGATTTCATATGAGAAAGTCATATGGGAAGTCAAAAGCTAAAAATGGCAGCAGAGATGCCATACCAAGGCTTGTTCATTTCCCTTCATATTTCTCTAAGAATAATGTTTCTGACAACCTTGGAAAGTATATTGCAAAGAAATGCGTTTAAGAGACTGTGGCCAGTCACAAAGGTTAATGTCCAAGTTAAATAGTTGCAGAAAAGAGAAAAGTAGAGCAGTTTACTGGCTGGCTTGGAAATTGGTTGAAGGGTAAAAAACCTGAGTAATCTTAAATGCAACCTTGGAGAGAACTTGGTATTATGTGTTCAGTGAAAGCCCTGTTTCAGTAAAGTATCTATGTCGTTAGAAAATTCATTTTACAATGGGTAAAGGTGTACATAAGACATTGGAAAGCATTTATGTGTTTGGGTATATATTTTTATTCAGAGGATGTTGCAAAACACCAGATAAGTATATTCAGAAGGGAGCTTTCAGAGAAACCACTTCGTGATTATGAGTCTGTGTACTGTCATGATTCACGCAGTTCTTGTGGGAGGTATATAGACACATGCAGTTTCATAACATTTAAGCTTGGAATTGATAAGGAAAAATGCTATTAATTTTCAGAGTCAGAGTAATCCTATTAATTATATAAGCACTAATCCAATTAGTTTAGAAGTCCTCAAGACATTCCACCAACATTTTCACCAACCTCCATAGCATTGCCATTAGAGACCACTAATGCTCCATTTTAGCTTCCAAGAGTGAGACAATTAGTACAGTTATGATAGTGTTCTAAATTTAATACTCTGTGAAACTTAAAATGCTTATTTTAGTTTACTGTCCATTACCATTAGTTTACTATCTATCCTGACCTGTTCCATCTTATTAATCTACATGCTACAGTGACAATAGGTCAGCAGATACCATGACAACCCAGAGGTTCTTTTGATTCACCAACTTCTCTCCAATCTTAACTTGCCTCAGACTTAACAAGAATTAGGCAGAGCAATAATTAGTAGAACTGCATGGCATGACTTCTAATTGAGATTGCCAATCAAAGGCACAGTACTGGAGAAGGAGGGCAAAATAGGATTGAGGTTCTGAGTTAACTTTTACCGTCAGACCTTCCAGCCACTTAGTCAGGTAGCTAGGAGAAACAAACGTCAAACACGTAGCTTTTGATATCAAGACTTTTGGAGCTTTAGAGTTCAACACAATGTTACAATGCCTGTGGCTATAAAGCTTCTGGGGTGCATTAGTGATTCTTTACAGTGTCATGTAGGTATTCAGCTGCCTCTGAGCTAGCATGAGGACCTCTGAGGCAGTGTTGCATTGTGCAGTCTAGAACTGTTAGAGAACCTTGTATGTCTGTCTCCTACAGCTGCTCACCTAACAGAAGAGTGGTGCCTCCATGGGAGCTGTAGGGTTACATTGATCATGTAAGTCAGCTAGTGTGTATGCATCTGTCAGCATCTGTCAATAGTTTAATTTTCTACTTGTTGCTTTCACAGACTACACTGTGTAGTGGAAACCCTTCATGTTTTCCAGCATACCAGGTAGTTGTGGATGGCTCTTGTGTTTGATGTGACTAATGGTATTCTTATCATCCCTCTATGGCTAGTCCAGGTGAATATTTTTCTAGTTTCTAAAGTTCTGTTTAATTTTTAGATGGCTTGGCTGAAATCAAGTGTTGAAATTACGTTCAGACGTAGGTGATAATTGCTTTGATGTATGGTAGAATACAGCACATTTTCTCTGATGATTCCTAACTTCTCTTGAATTGAGGGACTTATTTAAAAAATGCTTCACAGTCCAAGATTGCTGTTGCTTGTTTGGCCATCTCTGTCTCTGCTTATATGTGCTGTAACAGCTGAAACTATTATTTATGTACCTTTCTCAGATGCTGCTTCCTGAGGGTGACTCTTCTATGAGTGACCTGTGATTGTGTCTGAGAATTATGTCATTTTTTGACAAGTTGAACATGTCCAGTGTGTGTAACCATTTCTGCCTGTGCAGATGGCTTCACTCTCCTGTTTCCACATCCTGTGATACTTCCCATTGCACTCTCTTTGAGGTTATTATTTATGCTTTTAATAGTAACTGGTTATGCTGAGCCATGTAAGAAATGTTTTAACTGCTGTACCTTTAATCTCAATTGCTTTGATACAGATATCTTTTATAGTGTCAATGATTTAGAGAAATTTGTAGCTGCCCAGTGTCAATTTAACAGGTTCCTTTCCCTTGTCTCTTTCTCCTTGGAGGGGTGCATAATATAAAAGCAACTTATAAGATGACAATTTTAGTTCTTGTCCTGATATATCAGTATACAAATGAAGTTGAGCAGATGTTTACATTAACATTTAATTGAATTTATGGCAGACTACCACATGTAACATACATTAGTAATAAGCATTACACAAAATAAAAGAAAACATTATGCATGTGCCCTAAGTAACAGCATGATGTGAGGAAGAGAAAAGATCCCTCAGCAGTTGGAATTGTTACTATCAATGGGATGAAAAGTGCAAACCAGCTGTGGCTGTTCGTGCTTTTTTTCTTATCCTTCCAAATGGAAAGGGGATTTGGCCTGTTAAAGTTGATTTCAAAGCCTGCTTGGGTCCATTATAGGAAATTGGAAGCCTTGGCAAAATGAAGAATAATCACAATGAGTCTCAGTGTATTTTGGAACTCTCAGTTCAGAATAAACCTTTCTACAGAGTTCCATCTGAAGCCTGTGGAAGTTAACTGAAAATTTTCTACTGGCATCATTAAGTTATGGATGGGGCCTCATTAGAAAAATATTTTCTGTCATTCAAGAGACACACACACTACTATGGATGAGGAAAAGATCACAGAGGATCCCATGCTGCTAGTAGCAATGGGTAGAACTGATTTTAGTGTCCTCTTTTAGTATACAGGGGAAGGTTTCCAGGCCATGATTTTCCTCTTAGCTGTGTTTCCAATGTACTCCATCTAAAATTCCTGCTTGTATGAAGCAATTCCTCCTCTACTGACTCTTTTTTATCTAGCACTATACTCATAAATTGCCAACAGGTCTCTAAAAGATGGTGCTAAGCTTTTCTTGTTTCCTCTGTCTGTGTTGGAATGCTGTCTGTATACTCACTAACTCTATTTTTTTGGCTTAAATCAACTTTAGCCTTAGCATTTAATAGGCCAAGGCAATTGATATATCTGACATCCCAAGGTTCATTCAAGATCAATTCAAATCCCACATCCCACATTTTCCACTTCTGTCTTGTAGATTATCTTGCTCTTTCTTGAAAACAGGACTGTTTTCAAATAAGATTCTGAGTGAGTGTAACCAAATCCTAATGTCAGCCCATGAAATACTATTATAAATAAAACTGTCAGAACCCTGCAACTTCCTGTCTATACTTATTAATGTTCTGGATGCTCAGAGTGCTCTCAGAATGGTATCTGTCTCATTATTTCAAGTAACAAAATGTATCACATCAGTAACAGCAATGCTCTTATTTTAGCTAATATATTAATTTACCTTTATTATCATGTTCATTTCTTCAGTTGTCAATATAGTCTTTCCTCTTCTTTGTCACTTCTGAAGACTGAAAATGAATGTTAGTCATCCAGCTACTCTGAAGGCAAGGAGCAGCTGGTAATAAGAAAATTATTAGAATTATTGGGCTGTCTACAACACCCATAAGACCCATTTACCAGAATTATAGCTGTTTATGAGGAAACTCTCAGTAATACTTTACCCTTTTGTCAGCTGAATATTATCTATCTACAGGAAGGCATAAATACCTATCATGTTGGTAGCAAACCTTAAGAAGACATTATGATCAGAAATAAGCAGGGTGGTGGTGTTTTATAATGGAGGTATTTCTAGAAACTGTGAATTGCCCTTTTATCTCAGTGAATTGTTAAATTTCATATTTCAATATCACATGCTGAGCACCAAAGCTGTAACTCAAGCATGCTGGAAACTGATGAAAATTCTTCCCCCGCTCTATTTATTTATGTATTCTAGTTGCTTGGTTTTCTTTCTGTATTTTATTTGAGTTACCTTTATGTCAGAACAGCCAAATTCATGAGTTTACTAAAGAAATCTTTGCCCAAGTTATAAATTAACAAGATGCATTAATTACAATAAATGTAATTAATTCAATACCAGCAAATTAAAAACACATAATCTTTAACGTTAGATATACTCAAAAGTATCTCATGGATTATATGATTATTGATATGTGCATGACTGTTTCACAACATCTTTTTGGCTTTGAGAAACTTAAGTACTCAATGAATATTTTACCGTCTGTCATATATTTTTGTCATTATGAAGAATCCCATAAAGTAAAACCTCAAAATCAAACACTTTGTTCCATGTCTGCTGTTTGATGATGTTAATTTTAAAAATATCATTTTCTGTTTATTAGTTACCATTTTATTTCCTGTGCAGTTCCCCAATACAAAGAGTGTGATGTCCATAGGAGACCCCTCTTTTGAACATTTTTTTCCAAAAAATGTTCTTGCAAAATGCTTATAAAGCATTAGCCAATGATTAAGGGGAATATCAGATGATTAATAATAGTTGAGACTACTATTCATAATGTTGGAAAATTGATACGCCTACATAAGAGCTACATACATTTATTTGCCATCCAGTCTCCTGTTTGGAAATGGGTCATCTTGTACTGTGGTNCCCAGGATACAGTTGTGACAGAGATTATATCTTTATAGTTTTTAGTGTTTTTACTTAGTGCAATAAATGTGATTTACTGAAACCAGGGATCTACTATTTGTTCCGAAGATGTATGCATTGCTCTGGTTTGAAGTCATTCTATGGCATTAGCTGAAAGAGCCAGAAATATTGCCTAATATCGCCTGCATGAGGCTCTTATACAAGATGTTATTAAGCTTAATGGAACTACTTGTGCTCAAACCTGAATATATTGTAGTGTATGGTTTGGGGCTGGAGGTCATGAGTTAGACACCAGATTGAAGCTCTGTTAATGTTATTTTTGGTTATCTTCCATCCTGGAAAAAACTATCCATGAAGAAATTGCTAAAAATAATGTAACATAGTGAGTGCTGCCTTGGGAAAAACAAGTTATTGCCTTGAAATTTCTTTGTAGAAGTGTTAACACTTCTTTTTTTGTTAAAAAAATGAAGAATACAGCAGAAATTCATGTCTTCATTTTAATTTGTCTTTTATATTTTCATTTTTTTTCAATAGACTCTCTACTTGCTATAAAGCAATTGCTTTTCTTAAATAATTTAATATTGTTGATTTTGTATGGATTTAATAAATATAAAATTCCCTGTACCTGGAGGGTTTTGTGAAATGCAACAAAGTATTTACTTCTCTGTCATTTTTTCTATTGTAAGTATGTAGAATATATTTTAATTTGTTTCTTTGCAACCTATGTAATGATTTTCCTCCATTTCCTGTTACTTATGTTATTCCATATATAATTTTTTTGTGGAGTTCTTGCATAAAACTATGTCAGCCAGATCTTTTAGAAGTCTTACTTCATTATGTTCTATTGAAGGGATTTTATTTCTGTATGTTTTCCAGGTTTTAAAAAAGCACTAGAACTACTGATTTACTTGCAATCCTCTGATGTATTGCAAAGAAAAAAGATGAAATGAAAATCTGCAAAGTGAGTCTTCATTCAACAAAACACAGGTTTTAAAAATAGAAGTGGAAGGAGTATATTAGTAAGTTTGCATATAAAATTGAATAGACAGTGAAGATGCAACAGAGCTAAACTTGTTTATTCAATTAATATATGAAATATATGAAACACATTCTAAGACCTAGAAAACGGACAACATTTTATGGACTTTGTATCAGGCATCTGGATAAATTATACTGTGTAATGAGATACTTTGGGTAATTTTTTGGTTCTTGGTCTTGCACCATACAACTGTTTGCTTAATAATCATACATACATACAATGTAATCACATTACTTATTTTTTCCTAGAGATGAAGAAATTCAGCTACATTTCTGTGGCTTCTAATTATACCACTGCAATTAGAATTCAGATATGAGAGCTGATGGCTGTAAAGAATACTTGTGCAGCAGCAGTAGAACAAACAGTAGGAAAAATTAAATTACTTACATATTTCAATACTGCACTACTATGGGTAGGCACTGTTTCCCAAGCTTCTTATTTTTAATTAAAAGAGATAAATTAGCATCATTATATTCCATGATTTGTCTTTTCAAGCAAAATGAATAAAATAGTTGTTGCTTCTACTTATAGGATTAATTGAAGGCTGAAAGTGACAAGCAGTTTCAGAGAATTAAACAAGTTAAGAGCAGAGAGAATAATAGGAGACAGGAAAAAGGTCTGATGTTTGTATTAGAAAGAAGAGCTCTTGGATGTAGAAAGGGAGCCAAAAGGAGAGATAGTCTCCATTTGTATGTAGCAAACTTCAGTGAATTCAGGAGAGTTTAGAAAACAGAACTCTTGAATCAGTAAAAGCAATTTGTTACTGTTCATTGTATTGATTCATTCTGAATCTTTTTCTTCCTGCTGATATTTTGGTTTGAGGTAATTCCTCCTTACAGTCTGTAAGGAAAGGCAGTTTGAGGTTCCTGGAACTTTTTTGTGATGATGTAGATGCCTTGACTGACCACCAAATACACAGCAGCTGCCAGCTCTTTCTTGTCATCTTGCCAAATGTAGATTCCTGAGTGAGAAGAAAAAGGGAACATTGTTCCTAGAATCCTCAGGTTTTTTCCTTCTATGCAATGAAAGAAGGTAGGAAACTTTGATGGATCTGAAAGAACAGGTCTGAGCTTCATTCCTATGTGAAAAAAGGGCTGAGGGACTGCATACAGTTTAGGATCTGGCTAAGTAGCAGGGAAAATTTACCTGGACTGGACTGCTTCAGATACCACTGAAAACTAATATACTGTCTAAGATGTATAAGGTAGATGGCTATGTTATGCTGCATGTTATATTACATAGGTGAATGAGAAAGTAAAACTTCCTTTAGAAATGTAATAATAGAATGATTCTAGGACATATTGCAGAAAGAAACCTAGGAGTGCACCCAGTGAAAAGAAAAGGTGAAGCATATCATTGCAGTGATTGATTTCTTTTTCTGGCGAACAGAAATGTCAAAAACCCCCAAAACCAAAACAAAAACAACGACCAGACTACAAGGGAGCAAACCATAGGGTCCTTCAAGACCTAGAAATTGGTATGTCAGTCACTGATGTGAAAGGGACAGGTTTGCTTGTAGGATTGATGCCATGTTCCTATTTCATCTGAGTTCCTATTACAAAAAGCAGCTGTGTTCCTTTGCTCAGGAGACTTCCCTGAATTGGTCTTTCCCATGAAAAAAGCTGACAAAGTTGATCATGTGAAGGAAATGACATACTTATTTTTAACATAATTTAGAAGCAAGTTTGCCCTACCTAATAGACACACAATAATTTCGTCAAACACTTAGCAAGGTTAGTTTAACTACTAGATGAAATAAAAGACTGTCTGACCAATTTGAATTTTTCAAGTCTGAATGTTGGAGTTGTGTTTGTCCAGATCAATTGCTTGGGTTAAAATTACTGTGAAGTACTCATTTTCTGTCCCACATACTCCTGTCTGTTGCTTGCAAGGCAAATTTAAATGCTTCCTGTTTAATATAAAATGCTGATCTTCTATTTCTTTACAGATTCATTAACCCACTGTGTTTAATGATTTAGCAATAGGGAGGTAATCTATTGCTTTCAGTGCTGAGCCAGTGATTTTTGAGAAATCTTGAAGCCTTTGCTAAATCGTCATTGAGTATATATGTTGTCCACATCTGCATATGCTGTGTAATTCCACAGTACACTAGCTACATTCCTCAGGTATGTCAACTATCCATCCATACAGTACAAATTCAATCTGTATTGGCACTGAAGGCTCAACTTGAGACTTGTGGAACTTATCACCATGTATTGAACCGATACGTTTAAGTAAAAGAGTTTAAAATTTCATTCTTGATCATAGGGTTCAATACAAAAAGGAAAAGCAGATACCAAGGAAGCTCATGTAACTCTATGTTGTCTGTTATCTGAGGAGAGTGGACAGGCAGAAGGGTCAATGTATCCCTTGATTTAAATGGGATAAGTTCAGGGCTCTGATGCCTATTTACAGTGGCATCTAAAGCATTGGATAGCAATAACAGAGAATTCCCACAGTACTATGTGCAATTGAGGGATTTTACAGATTTTTCTTGGCAATGCACTGTTCAGTTCATACTGTTGTACCCTAGATTAGATATGCCGTGACAATAGAAAATAGCTCTTGTGTTGTTGAAATACCACATATTTTAATTATCGGGGAAAGTCCGATAATTTTTCCTGCATTGGTGAAATGTGTCTAGGTGGAGCTTTCCGGTGTGAATAGCTTCAGTAATTGAGAGAAGTTTTGAGTTATCGGTGCATTTGTGTCTCAGAAATGATTAATGTTCCAACACTGATTTATTACACTCACATATTTAAAACACCTATGGTTTAGTTTCTATTTGTGTTATATATGTGTGGTTTCTTTAGAAATTTACTTCTTGTAGTTGGAGGGAAGAATTGTCAGACTTTACTGTGGAGTAGTCCAAGAATTTTTTTTTAATTAAATTATTATCTAGATGTGCCCATTACTTTCTGACTTGACAATTATTAACGTCTGTGCAGATATACAGATGGTCCAGAATAATAATTTTTTGCTTTAGAAAATAAATCTGTTCAGCTGAGCAGTAGTTTTGATGGGTTTCTTTCCCATGTGTAAAAACAAAGCCAAAGAAAGCCCGGGATGATGGATTAGGTTATAGTCGCCTTATCTGCAAAGGAAGGATTCTATAAATCCCTCAGAGAGTATTATTTTATGAGATCTGTTGTCCCAAGTCCACTATTGGACTTTGGGGATCCAATAACAGTAATAAAATGGCATTCTGCGTCTGCAGATTACTAAACACAAAGCCCTATAGAGTCAGTGAAACCAAGCTACAGAGAGCTCAAAGAGCTGGACCCACTGCTGTGCACAATAGTGCATCTGATTGCACAGGGTCTGATCCTTATTGCTGTTCTCCTTCCCTGCTTTTGCAGCAGTGTGACATAGTGCTTCTTTGAAAACTTGCATTACTGACTGTGGAAGAAGAATGCACTTCTAGTGTTATGTTACGTGAAAAGAATAATCTCAAGTGGCACTAGCACTGCTGCTAGGACATTCCCACTAAACATCCTAGGGATGCTGAGAAGCAGTGTTGGGATCATAGAATCATAGAATCATAGAATCACTAAGGTTGGAAAAGACCTCNCGTCACATTGGCAAGCCTCCAGTCAGACAAGGCCATGTGCAGAAAGTGAGGGAACCACGTGTGCCCTTAGTGGGACATTGGGGAAATATGGAAAAAGGAGTCCAACAGAAATGACATACTTCTTTCATTGTCCCCCTGCTGTGGACAGAAGGGTAGGCAAGGTTGTGACTAAGCCAGTTAAACTGCATTTGCCTAAAGAAGTGTAACGCATAGAGGTGGGTCTTGTTATACCACCTCAGCTGTATGATTTATCTTCCCCCTGAGGTCAACTAACTTCCAGAAACTCTACTCACTTTTGGACTGAGAACTTTCTGGAGTTCATGGCTGTATCAAGTATGATGTACACTTTAAATTTGCCAGCTTCCATTTCCTTCTGCTCTTCTCTCCTTGTAACCAAAGCAACAATCTGTCCTGGCATTGTGATCTCCCAAAAACTACTGAGGGTTTTACTCCACTGTTTCCACTTGGTAATTGGTCTGATTTTGGCTGAAAATCATAGTTGAGTTCATTGCATTTAATCAGTAGTCTGATAACTATTTTGCAAGGGTTTTTTTCCTTCCAAAGAGAAAAGCTGTTCTCATTTATCATGACACTTAAGCTGGTGAAAATTGCTGGGTTCACTACCGTTTGTACCAGCTGAATCTATGACTCAGTACTTGCACTTTTAAATGCTATTGAAAAATACAGTTCATTTATAACATGGCACAGAATGTCCATAAAGGATAATTATCAAAACATAGTATTCTTTTATCCTTCAGCTATATTATTGATATGAAATGTGTGGAAAATATAATTTTAAATCATATTTTATGTAGAGAGTTATCTGATTACCACCAAAAGTCTTTGCAACAGTTTTTAATTTAGCCTTATGCATTTTTAACATGACAGCTGGAGCACAGCATGCATATGGCATCCTAATAGAGAAGGAGGCTAATAGTCAGTTCTATCTATCTGTTCTTGCAAAGAAAAGAAACAGGAAATATGCAAAAATGTTTAAATTGCATGCTGCTGGATAAAAACAACAGACACTGCAAGGCAAACTGAAGCAGTGTTCAGAGATTACTTCATTATTCAATCTCCGGTTTGTTTTTCAGAGACTAGCTAGCTTTTTAATTTGTTTTCAATTAAACTACTGTAGTGTACATTGAGAGATCTATCATTTATCTATCAAATAGTTGTGCTGGAAATGCAGCTTCACTGTAAACTCTATTTTCAGTTGCTCCTCACTTTGCAAACAAGAAGTCCTCCTGAGCTGAAATTTCCTCTATTTGATTATGACATTTTGGTGTTTGTTTCTGCAAAACTGGGTCTTATTCAGCCTTTTTGATAAGCCAGTGTTTAAAAACAAACATGCACTAAGTAATTAAGAACATGAAAACAAATGTTTCATTTTGTTATTCATTCATACTGGAAAAAAGAAGAGAAACAACATAGAGAGCTCACTATTTTTAGAGAAAATAAGTTCACAAGCTTTAAAATAATATGTATTCAGCTTCCTTATCCTCTCATGATATTATCAACGGGATTTTTCTGGTAAGTTTCTTTTTTCAAACTAAATTTTGAAATGTATGACGTTTATAGGTGGTCTGCTACATAGTATTTTTTTTTTTCAGCTATTCTGATGAATAGAGTGAATTCAAAATGAGCTCTCAAAACTCAATTCCATCAAAGTTTATTGAACTTCAAAGAAATGTTAAAGACAACACCAGTCTAAAACTATGAGAAAAATAACATTGTTTCTTATTGTTCTTCTCTTTTTAAAGGAAAAAGGAGACCTAACGTAAAATGCAAAAAAAAACCAAAAACAACTTAAGAAATCTTAGTCAACAAAGAATATTAATTTGGAGAATACAGAGTTAAGTTTAATAAAAATTAAGTTTCAGTTATGGTCTAAATTTAACATTAATTTTCCTCAATTTTTATTATATCAAATAAGGAAAAGAGTGATTTGCAGAAGCTAACTTTTTATTCAAATTTTACATGGTTATAGCTCTGAGACTCATGAATACTTCTGTCGTGTGATTTCCTCACAAAATCACTGGGTTTCTACCATGATTCATTCATCATTTGTTTAGCCTATATTAATCTGCTCTTGGGCAATTGAGTCTGTTTGACCCCATGCACTGGACTTGCATTATGTTCCTGGTTTCAAACTAGCAAACTAGCAAACTGGCCAGCTTTTGACAAGTATTTTTTTTTTTTCCTTACTAGAAATAATGATCCCAAACTATATTTGTAAGGTGTCTTTGATATACACAGATGAAAAATGTTATATAGCATTAGATATTATTTATTTTGACTTGTAATAGAGTTCCCTTGCACCACTGTGGTAAACTAGGGGAAAGTGACATTAAAGAGATCTGTAGTGCAACATCCTCATTTTTTAAACAAGCCAGCCTCCTGAAACATAAATACATTAAATATCACTGTCATTAAATACACATCATGGAACTGTTAAGGGGGATTAAAGAAGAGCAACAGTCTTCATCTTACTCTGAAGGGCTTCTAACGGTCAATGTGACCTGGACTCAAATTTTCATTGAGAAAAGTAAGTAAAGAGAAAATTTTCCCTTTATGGGCTCAAGTTGCCTACTTTAAAGTTAATGACCTCTAAATCAATACTTGATGGTTTAATACATGAGAAATTCAGGCCGAGGTGGAGTACTTAAAATACCTATTGACATTCTGGAGCAGTTTGCTTTCTGACCTTTCATGACAGAATGAGTTCAGCCAGCAAACAAGAGAATGTCAGAATCTGCTGCAGAAACTGACTGCAATTATGAGACTAGAAAAGGAAACAAAAGCCTTAGGCAATATTTTTAGATTGCAGAATGGTGGGCAGATTATGTGTACAGTTCTTAATAGTGAGGTGACATGCAGGTACCCTTTTAAAAGGTCATGCCTTCCTGAGTTGGGTGTGGTTTGATTTGTAATGATGGCAGAGTCTCATATATGAAGTGGTTTCCATATGGGATGGGAGGCGTTGCCTGTGTAATATTCTAGAATACAGAGATCCAAAAAATAGTATTTCTAGAAATCGGATTGCTGTTTGGCATACTTGAGAAGGTGTTAAATATGGTTCATAAAATGATGGTAATTTCCAATTTGATTTCTTGATTGACTCTACATCACGTTTTTTGAACTTGGTCCTCAGCTGGTGCCAGTTGTGTGTTAACGTAAACCCATTCAATCTGAATCACCTTGTTTATACCTTGCAACATGTCATTTAAAATTGATATTGCCCTATCTTCTGATGTACTTGTGCTCCTGGTAATTGAAAGAGTTTCATCAAAAAATGCAATGAGGATTTGCTGAAAAGAGTTGCACAATTATCCAGAATCTCCATTTGCTTTCTCTTCTCCATACTCTTTGGGCCTTCTCTAAGCCCTGGAGAAAATCAGTGAATTTAGATCAGGCCTTTCATTGTCCTATTTCAAAGAGGGTGATGCAGCCACTTTTCTTGTCAATTGCTGTTCTTGGGAAATCAGAAAACCAAGCGAATATTCTTTTCTAAATTCAGTGCCCCTTTTATTTGATTTGTGTTCTGAGAAAAAAAAAAAAAAAGTCTTGTAAGAACTGTAAGAAATTTATCATATGAATGTTGTATCCTTCACAATTTTTCAAGTGCTTTTTATCTTAGTGGTGGTTTAGCAGTGTAATAGAAAATGATGGCGCTCTGACAGCAATTCTGTAGGAATTTTTGTATCAGACAATGAGAAATGTGTCCTGTTTGATTTAACTGATACTTGCACAGTAGATTTGGGTCTGCCTACCATGTGATTAGAAGCTAAATTGTTTCTCTTCCAAGTCTTGGTATTGTAGGACAGCTGGGGATACTCCTGACTGGGAGCTGCCCTGAAGGACAGTTCCATCATGTGCATCAGCTGCAGTGCCACAGAACTTCAGTTAAGCAGAATTTTTCACTAAAATAGCTTGGACATGCAGAAGGGATCTTGCAAGAACAAGATTCACATATACAAAATGATCCCTCATCTCCTTAACCTGCATCAAGTATGCTTTACGCAGTATTCCTCAAGGATGTGAAAGGCAGACCACAGCACAGTATCTTCAGTTTCCAGACGTAACTGTCAACTTCAGCAGTCATTCCACTGTGGCAACCTCAAACTTATTCACACAGGCAGCAGACACGTGCAGGCTTTTACAGTCTTTTGAATTTTTAAACAAAATTGGTTTAATGTAATCAACTAAAACAAACCACAGTACTACCCTAGTGATATGAATAATATCTGAAATCCAGAAATAGAATATGTTCAGAATAGCTGAAATTTCTGATTGTCTTTGAGTGATGTTATATTTATAGAATTAATCTCTGAAAAAGTTAGGGCTTTAGATTTTTGTCCTTTTTTTTTTTTTCCTTAATAGTTTCTGTTTCAGAATAAGAGGTCATCTCTGCAGGCAAGGTACTTCTGGAGGATTATTTCACTAATCAGGTGGTTGTATGTACTTGACCTTCAGTCCCATGTGATGACATACCTGAAGAATATACTTAATCCTCTAAAAATGCACTATTTGTTGTGACTAATGCTTTGAATATCACCTGCCTCCCTGCTTTTCACATCATAAGAAATTCATATGCTTGCTAGGATGAATACATTTAACTCTTATTTTGCAGAATGACAATATAGTCATTATACCTACTGCAGTAATTTTTTGATTCAGCACAATAGTGAGGATTGTCATTTTATGGCAGACAGAATGAAGATAAGATAAGGTGAGGAACAAAGTTCTTGAGGTCAGAGGGAGAATCTCCTTGTCTCCTGTTTTATGGTGCCAGAGGAAACGCTAGCACCTGAAGGCAGTTCTCTTACCTGCTCCACATGGGTAAGTCAAACTAACTTTGTGCACATCAATCTGCCTCCTGGGCAAGAGCTTTGAATACAGGTTCAGCTGCAATGGGAAATCATGGAGTAATATTTGGGTTGGAAGGCAAATGGCAGTGGAGTTTTTCTAGCTAGAAAGTTTGCATCGTAGATTCTTATTCACAAGGTCATTTTGTCTGTCTCTGTGTAAGTCAAGTGCTGTATCAAGCCAGCTCAAGGGAGAGTAGATGTCAGAGTTAAAGCTGAATTTCAGAGCCTGGAACACTAAGGCAGTGTATAATATTTGCTGAGGGACACTGATGCTTTGATTATACGTCACAGGAGGGTTATGCATACTGGCAGCCTTGAGGGTTGTGCCACACATCTTCCCCAAACGGGATCTGTGTGCAAAGATTCTGTAAAGGGAAGGATGGCTCCCCAGCTGCCTATGGACATTAGTCAATAGTTTTAAAGCATTCCTCCCTATCCAGAGTGCAGCGGTGCAGAACAATGTATCAAATCCTCTCGCGCAGAAGAATCTCTCTTTGGAGGGAAGCAAGTACAGAAATGTGAAACCAAGTGAGCAGTATGAACCGCTGAACATTCCCTGCTACTTCTTAGTACCAAAGTATGCAGGTTCTTTTCCCCTGTGTGTTTCTCCTAAGAGAAGAGTGTCTAATGCAGAACTAGAATATTTTTTTTAAAAATCAAATGCTAAAATGCTGCAGTGAATGGCTAACTTGCACAACTTGCTAATGTCTAGAACAAGCACCAAAGAACTTTTAGGGATATTCATGCTTGTATTGCTGTCATCAATATGTTGGTATTGTAATCAACAGGCTCACTATGTCCCATTAGCCTCTATAAGGCTAAACCAATTTCGCTGAAGTATGACATATGCCAAATGATAATAGGCTAACAAAAGGTAGTGTTTTTAATTTTGAAAGGATAGAAGGTTTTCTCACGTATTGAATGGCTGCAATGCACAGCTTAGAAGCAAAATGAAAGGTTTTTCTGTCAGTTTGTCTTTGGGATGAGGGAGAAAGAAGAGCAGAAGGTTATGTTTTATAGGTTGGTTCACTTACTCCTCACTGAACTGGGGAGTCTACACCTGTTCCCTCTATTGCTGACCAGCTAAGGGATCTTGGTGGAGACAGCTGCAGCCCCCAGTGAAAGGCCCAGGTTCACAAATGTGTTTAGAAGCACAGCTCCCTTTGAAACCAATTTAGCTGAAAGGAGTTAAAACTCAAAATGCTGCTGAAGATGTTGGCTGTACATCTTTACACTTAAATTATTGAAGCACATTCGTCTCACTGTGGTCCAGGGTTCTTTTGTCGGCAGTCTGTTCGCACCTTAGCCCACTAGTTAAACATCCTTGCTCACATGTCAAACAGCAGCATACTAATTAAGAGTGGAAATAAAAGTCTGTGGAGTATTGGAAAGGGGAACATTAAACTAGAATTCTAACTTTATAAAAGATTGTCTGCACATACAGAACTTCACAGATCATTGAGTTCAGATTACTGCCCTCTGGTGCAGGGGAATCCTACAAGATGATGAGTTTTCCGCTAATTGCTCTAAATTTTCCCAGATTTTATCTAGCATTATTCGCTTTCTTTTCAGTATGTGCTAAAAAATATTTTATCATAGAATAGTTTGGATTGGAAGGGAGCTTTGAAGGTCATCCAGACCAACCCCCGTGCCATAGGCAGGGACATCTTCAACTAGATCAGGTTGCTCAGAGCCCTGTCCAACCTGACCTTGCATGGTTCCAGGGATGGGGCATCTACCACCTCTCTGGGCAACCTGTGCCAGTGTTTCACCACCTTCATTGTAAAAAAGTTCTTCCTTATATCTAGTCTAAATACAATACAATACATGATTTTGCAAAAAAATCTAAAATAATAATAGTACAGAGGTGGAGTGTTGCAGCATTCTTACACCTATTACTGCTACTTTATTAATGCATTTATAATGACAAAGATTAAATATTCACAAGGTTTACTCTGACTTGATGTGCTGATATTAATCACTTTGTCATATGATAAGGTCAGAGCACGTATCTATATACACATCTCTATCTCTAAAATTCTAATTTACTCTACCCAATTACCTAGTAAATGTAATACATTACATATGAAAAGTTGAAGTAGGAAAATACGGTGATTGGAAAATGAAAAAGCAGCACTTGCTCCACCAAAGTTGTGCCAGGATCTTCTGCAGATAAGCGGCAGCATTGATCAGTTGTGTGTCCTTAACCCTGGGGGACAATGCTGGAATACATCACTTCTGTTCTTATGAAATGTGCGTTGTGACTCACATTTATACCTTCTTGTTATCACCTTTGTGTTTTTACCATATGAATCATTTTACATATGTTGGATAGCGCTTCTTTTTTCTCTTTGTTATGCCCTAAAACCAGTTCTAGCCAACTCTCAAAGTTACATTCTTTTAGAAATTGACCACTTGTATTTAGATGCTGGAGGCCTTTGGCTTCATTCTGTGCCTTTTATTTTCAAGGTCCCTAGTATCATCTTGTGCTTATACTCTCTGGATCACTACTTTGAGGTGTGGAAAACATGTCATCAGTCTTATTGAAATGCTAATGGCTCTCTGCAAAGATTCAATGTGCTATTTTAGATGATATGCTAGAATGATGCTCAGCTGATATAAATCAGTGCAGCCACACTGACTCTGTCAGAGTTTTACTAGCTTGAACCAACTGAATATGCGGTCCTCTTTTTAGATATTACTCTCTCCCATCGGATGTGCAATTTGGTTAAGTTTTTGTCTAAGAAGTGGTATAATTTTGCACACTTGTACTCACTGAATTTAGCACACTAGTTAGAATGAACAACCTTAATTCATTCATAATCCAATCTCAAAATAGATTTATTACTGATTATCTCCTATTTCTTCTGGTTTCCTTACTGCACTGCAAGTGTGAGATTCACAGTGCTGTATCTTACCAGTGCCTTTGTCATATTTATATAGTAATTTTTCATTTTCTGGCAATTATTTCATATTCTGTTTTGGTAGGTGTGCATAGTCAGAACAGTGATATGACATCTGTAAACACATGGTTTGAAGAGCGCTTCCTTGTTTGGACAAATAGTTGATGTCAGGTTGCTTTATGTAAGAGGCCACAGAGTACCTAGACAAAACTGTTCTCATCCAACCTCAAAATGTATGGTGCACATTACTGATAACCTTTTATCACTCTGACATTGAAGATGGAGTTTTATGTTTTTCTTTAATCAGGGACATTTAATTATAGTAGAGATCCTGTTCTGCTATAGTTAGTTGAAAAACCCTTATGTTGAAATGTTGACTTTTCTAAACACTTTAAAATCTTCACATTAATTCTCAAATCACTCTGTAAGTTACTCTGCCAGATGGAGGAATAGAGTTAAGGTTTGAAATTTTTGGAACAAGGGGCTCCTTAAACACTTTCCCTTCAAATCAGTATATTTTAACATTCTTTCAAATTTATTTGTACATCTCTAGGGATCAAATCATCTTGTTATCTTATCTTCCACCCAATTAATTTCTTTTGCTTGATTTTAGTGCCAACTTTCTTAGGATACTGGGCAGTTACTGGAGCAGCTGTTGTCATGATATGCCCTGGCTGAAGCCAGGCAAGATAGAGTTTTTTGCATATTGAGTTAGAAGAAGAAGTTAACCTCAATTAGCTTAATTGGCACAAATGTTTGTGCTTGAGAATCAGCTCTGGTACAGCTGTCCCTATTGCCAGTTGGTGACTGCTAAATCAGAGCTGTCCCCAACTCTAGACAGTGCCTAAGGGCTCCTACAAGTGAAACGCGTACAGTGGCAGGCCAGTGTACCCAATAAAGTAATCCCTTCCCATGTGCCTTTGAACAGTAAATTATACCCGTCATTCATTTGGAAAGCAAGGCAAGTTTTAAAGTGTGTTTTTCATCTTAGTTGCTATGTGGTTTTAAAACTAATCTGCCTCAAACTAATGCTGTTCCATAAGTAGAGTCTTTTGAGATTTTCTCCTCGGTTTATAACTTTACCTCTTTAGTGTTCTTGTCAGAGACTCAGTATAGTTTATTGCACTCTTACACAGTCCCTGCTGCAGGCTTTGTCTCAAGTCTGCTGGATAGCCATCAGCAGGTCACTTGTACGCCAGCAACTTGGCTTTTCCTTCTGTTAATGAGAGTACCAAAGCTGCTGTAAAATGTCCTGGAGAAAACTGAAGTTTTATTTAACAATCGAATGTTCCCTAATCTGGCGTGCTACACATCTCCGCAAATGCGTCTGTATTATATCTTTCCTTCTACACTCTGATTTTGTTCTGCTATATGCATCACACTGAATCTGAGAGGATTGCAAGAAGATACAAGTAGCTCCTGGCAGGCAGCAATCAGTGCTGATCTGGAGTCCTGGCATGACATGAAGCTCTGGTTCTTGTATTCCCCAAAGTCATTCATAAAATCATTATGGTTGTAAAAGCCATCTAACATCATCGAGTCCAACCGTCAACCCAACGCCACCATGCCCACTAAACCATGTCCCTAAGCGCCGCATCTACACCTCTTTTAAATATTTCCAGGGATGGTGGCTCAACCACTTCCTTGGGCAGCCTGTTCCAAGGCCTGACCACTCTTTCAGTAAAGAAATTTTTCCTAACATCCAATCTAAATTTCCCTTGGTGCAACTTGAGGCCATTTCGTCCTATTGCTAGTTACTTGGGAGAAGAGACCAACACCCACCTTGCTACAAACTCCTTTCAGGTAGTTGTAGAGAGCAATAAGGTCTCCCCTCAGCCTCCTCTTCTCCAGGCTAAACAGTCCCAGTTCCCTCAGCTGCTCCTCATAAGACTTGTGCTCCAGACCCTTCACCAGCTTTGTTGCCCCTCTCTGGACATGTTCCAGCACCTCAATGTCCTTCTNGAGAGAGGGTCAAAGGCTTTACTGAAGTCCAGGTAGACACATCCACAGCCTTTTCCTCATCCACTAGATGGGTCACCTGGTCATAGAAGGAGATCAGGTTGGTCAAGTAGGACCTGCCTTTCATGAACCCGTGCTGGCTGGGCCTGATCCCCTGTTTGTCCTGCCCATGGCTCGTGAGTGCCCTCAAGATGAACTGCTCCATAATCTTTCCTGGCACTGAGGACAGGCTGACAGGCCTATAGTTCCCCGGATCCTCCTTCCAGCCCTTCTTGCAGGTGGGGCAAGCCACCACTCATCTGGGCCCTCCCTGTTAACCAGGACTGCTGATAAATGATGGAGAGTGGCTTGGCAAGCTCCTCCACCAGCTCCCTCAATAGTCTTGTGTGGATCCCATCCGGCCCTATAGACTTGTGAGCATCCAGGTGGCATAGCAGGTCATTAACTGCTTCCTCTTGGATTATGGGGGGTTTATTCTGCTTGCCGTCCCTGAATCCCCTGAGGATAACTGGTCTGACTATTTAAGATTGAGACAGAGAAGGCATTAAGTACCTCAGCCTTTTCCTCATCCTTGGTGGCAATGTTCCCCCCCACATCCAATAAAGGATGGAGATTCTCCTTGGCTCTCTTTTTGTAATTAACATATTTGTAAAAGCATTTTTTGATGTCTCTTAGAACAGTGGCCAGATAAGTCAATGGACTTACCTAGCCCCCTCCAAAAGAGAGGATCAGATACCAAAGGTGTATTTATTACTGCCCTGAAAGCTTCTTAAATAAATGGTTTATCAAACTGACACCTTGATATCACTTATGTCCGAAGGAAAATCTCCAGCTTGTATAATGCTTAGCTTTGCCAAAACTCTTAAGCATGATGACACTGAGACAACTCATAAACTCAGGGCTAAGGATGTGCTCAAATGTTGTCTTGGCTCACTTCCCAAGTCCTCTTGTTAGTCTTGGAATCAAGTAAAGGCCACTACAGAGAGTTAGCATTTGTCCCCCAATCTTTTGTTTATCTATATGTTCTTGTATTTCATTACAGTAAATATTCCTAGTAACTCTGCCTTCTGATGAAATAATATTTGTTTTATGATCATCTGAGAATACACAAATGTGTTATGTATAATCACATTTGGGAGAACATATCTGAGTTTAAGGGAGTTATTTTTTCCCACAGCAGATGTATAATTTAATTAACATTAATGTTAAATCTAGATATCACTTTACCTCTGCTGCACCATGCAGGTAATTACTTTCCGGTTAACTTAAATTCCTTTGTAGTTGCAACAGTGAAGTTATTCTTAATGTGTCTAGAGTGCTAAGTCTTGCTTGTAGGATTAGTGAATCCTGTGTCTGATTCTGTACATTCTAACATTGGACTGATTATGAAAATTGTGCGATTGCCTTTACTGTAAGTACTCTGTTTAAAAACATGAATTCTGTTTAAAGTGAATTAAAACATTCAGAGTTAAGGAATTCTGGCTCAAGGTTGGAATCTATGAATGTTTTTGCCTGTCCCTAAACAGGATGTCTACAACTCTAAACACAAGGAATCTCACAGCAGTTTTGGGGAGTTACACTGGAGCTAAGAACAGGTGTAAGTGTCTCCACGACCAGGTTGGTGTGCATGATAATCCCCAGACATCAATTAAAATAAAATATTTTATCTTTATGATATTAGAGACTTTTAACAGGAATATGGCTGTGTATGCCTTTCTGTTATGGTACTGTGTGTTGGAGGGAAAGAAAAGTTTTTTGTGCATCAGTGAGCTTGGTAGGATACTATGAAGTGTCTTCCACCTGCTCTGACAGAGGGGAAAGAGGGCTTGTATCTTTGATGTTAAAGCCCGAACTTCAAATGAACTGTCATTTCCTTGTGCACTGATTTAAACAAGATCTTCTTGGGCCCCTTCTTTGCCAAGACAACTTGTTAGTTGTATCTAATTCTGCTTGTTAGTTGAATCTAGCTCTTCTCAAAAGTTAATCTTTCAACTGACAAGCTTTGCTGGAATGATGTATTGACAAAAAGCCAGGGACTCTTGCCTGAGGTTTTTTGTTGTTTTTTGTTTTGTTTTGTTTTGTTTTGTTTCGTTTGTTTTTTTTTCTGGTATTCTCAGAAGTGCTTTTGGAATGCAGGGCTTCTTTTAAAATACCAGTTGATATGTAAAACCCACAAATTATAAACTTCAAGGTCCAAACCTAGTTTATTCTCTAATAAATTGTCCTTTGGGGAAAATCAATTACAATGCCAGGAGACAGAGTTTAATCATGTCTTTTGAAAGGTCAAATGAAAATGAAAGGTCATACTCAAATTTATCCCCTCTTAGAGAATAAATGTTTTGTGTCTAGAACTGTCTTGGCCCCATACCTCTCTATATATGTATATACCTATACCTATATATATATATTTATGTATACAAACGCACACACATGTACAACAAAAATGCCCTGTTCAATGTATTCTGTCATGGCAACCTGATCTTCAGCTACTCAGATTTACGATTAGTGACATATTGAAGGATATATAGATGTGTTCCTGTGAGGGCATAACAAGATGGCAGATCTGGTGGGAGCTCCTATTTTTGCCTTAAAAACACCTGAAATTCTCTTTGAAGAAGAGAAAAAAAAACAAGGAAGGAAAGCAACCTTGGAGCAGCTTTTTCACAGGAATTACAAATAATGCAAAATAAGTTCATTAACTAAGCCTAAAAGACCTAGATTTATCTAAAATTACTTCTGAGAATCCTTATTTGCTGTAACCCTGCATTGTATTTTACTGTGGAAATAAATTCTGATATCTCTGTCCTTTACCATGTAATAGAACATAAGGTTGTTCTTAATTGTTGCTCTAGGGGTAGATTTGCAGATTTTCCTCTCAAATTTAAAGTTTATCTATTCCCACATGAAAAAAGAAACCATGTTAAAAAATGTGGAACCTTCACATTTCTTGGTATAAAAATCTCAATATGAGAGCCTTGGTCTTAGTTTTTAATGTCTCTAGTTTCAACTTTATATTGCAGAGAATTTTCTTCAGTGCAGGGGTGGCTAGGTGAAATTAAATGGTCTCTTAAGTAGGAAGTCAAATACTAACCATAGTAGTCCCCTGTGGCCTTGAATTTGTGAGTTCCTTAAAATCTATAACCTACTATAGACTACTGTGTAGTCTTTGATGAATGTTTATGATGCTCACTGCCCCTGGAAGTTAATCCATTGACAAATTTGTGCAGAATAGAGGGGAAAGTTGTGCAACGGATGGTATTCAGGCTCTTGTAGATATTCAGTCAAAACCCACTTTTTTTTTTCCCTCGACTGCCAATTTCTTAATTTTAGGAAGCTTCTGAAAGTTTGAATGTTTCATGCCTAAAATTCTGTGTACTTTATTAATGTGGCCTGCCACTTGTTCACTTCCTTATTTTTAGTAGTGGATATCTTGTCCTTTATAGGTCTGTGCTAATTAAATTTATGCAAACTTTGCCCTCAGTGCCAATGAGACTGACACTGGAATGAATTCTAAAGTATATGTATTTGTACGTGGGTTTTGCTACAGAGTTACTGCTTGTACTTGGGAAGAGCATAGGCATCATTTTGAAGACAGTGTGTTGTCCATAGGCAAGGCATGCCACTTGTGAATATTGGTTTTATGAGCTTATTTCTTATTGTGTGCATTCTTGTAATTATTCATCTACACTGATTCTTAGACAGGAATGCAGAGTGATTTAGATCCTGTTTTCTGGTGATTTTCTTCCCCTCATGTATCATTGTGCACCGAGATGGACTGGTCTAGGAAAAACCTCATGGAGGTACCTGTCAAATTGCAACACCCTGAGAAGAAGGTATGATGCTGTGATACATTCAGGGAGGTGAAAGAGATTCGGTTCAGTGAAACCTCAGCAAAATACCAAATTGCAGTTCAAATGTTTAAAAACTGTTTTGCTTTGTAATACCTTCAGTAGTAACTCCATGAGCCCTCTTCTCAAACTTTGGAACAGGAAAGCTCTTGAGCTTTCAGAAGAATCAGCAGACCCTTTCCTTCTCCCCTGACTTTGAAGATGGGTAGAGCTTCACAGGAGCAAAGTTAGTGTGGTTGGAAGTAGAGAGTCTGAGGGGAATAGAAGGCTGATTTCTTTTATTGCTAGATTATTTTATTTAACATAAATATTCCCTGACTAATCAGGAGATGATTAAGGCATCCCAGATCACTGAAAAGTTTTGTCACCATTACCATTTGTAAAACCTAACTGGATATAATTTTACAGAGGAATCCTTTTTTCCTTTACATAAAAAAGAAGCAATAAAGAACTCATCAACTAATCCAGCTAACACTTGATATTTCACTCCTATACTGCTCTAGTAATCAGTTATCATTCCATGCTTCATCCTCATGTAACCTAGCCCCTGGGCAAAGAGAAGTAATTCATTTCAGTTGTAATCCTCCTGAAAGTAAGTGAACTTGATCCAAAGACTAGTGAAATAATCAAAAAATCTTCCTTTAGCCTTGATGTGGGTTTTGGATTAGACTCTTTTTTGAGAAATAAAGTATTTAATCTGATGAATAGACTATCCCTTTTTTACAGCACAGAATGTAAGACAGAACTGAAATAATAACAATTCCTAAAGAACATCAAAGGTCAAGGTTTTCAGAGGTTTTGCTGGGCCAGATTTTCCCTGGACAATTTTCAAAGTTCTATTATTTTTAACACCTTTGCAAATATCTGCAAGTGGGCTATGCAGTGTCGCCTTTTTTAATTCTCCCAGGTGGAGTTTCTTACTACCTTTGCTCTCTTGCAGTAACAATCAGAAATGCTAAGCGAAAGGTAAAGGTAGATATTAAAAAGCTGGCCTGTGGCCAAGTTGAAGTAACATAGCACTTGGGGGAAATAGTGCATGTTGGACACTTTAGATGTGCATTAACCACACGAAAGGAAACAGCTACAGATGTTAAGAGGTTAATTACTGTGAGTGAAACAAAACAGCAAAGATGTTGTTAAATTAACCTACCTGATTATGTCTCTTGAGCAACTGAAACACTGATACGGATTGTGGAAAATAATTAAGTTTATTATCAGTCATGGTGAATAATATGCTAATTATTTTAATTATTACATTTAACCCAATGGTATTAATTAGATACTTTTTAAAATTCAGTTTTATCTCACATTATCATATCAATAGTCACAGTTTTGTGAATAAAAATGTTAGTCAGTTAAAATGTAAGTTTCACTTCAGTACTTTGGCCAAGCCAGATGTATGGCAACATGTAAGCTATTTCATGCAACTGGGACTCAGAAGCTAAGCCAGATCCACAAAGAAATGTTGGCAGAATCAATATATTTAATTTCAAAGACATAATACTCTACACTATGGCATAACTGACTCTGCAGATGCCTAAAGCACCTTCCCATTAAGTTCTTAATATGTCTGCGTTTGTGCCAAGAACTACTTCACATTTAGAATCATAGAATCACTAAGGTTGGAAAATACCTCTAACATCATCGAGTCCAACCGCCAACCCAACACCACCATGCCAAATAAACCATGTCTCTAAGCACCTTATCTACACCTCTTTTAAATACTTGCAGGGATGGTGACTCAACCACTTCCCTGGGCAGCCTCTTCCAATGTTTAACCACCTTTCAGTAAAGAAATTTTTCCTAATGTCCAATCTAAACCTCCCTTGGCGCAACTTGAGGCCATTTCCTCTCATCCTATTGCTACTTACTTGGGAGAAGAGACCAACCCCCACCCGCAACCCCGGGTATCAATACAGGCTGGGGGATGGAGGGATTGAGAGCAGCCCTGCTGAGAAGGATGGGGTGGTACTGGTGGATAAAAGCTGGACAGGAGCCAGCAATGTGCATTCACAGCCCAGAAGGCCAACCATATCCTGGGCTGCATCAAAAGAAGCGTGGCCAGCAGGTCAAGGGAGGTGATTCTGTCCCTCTACTCTGCTCTGGTGAGACCCCACATGGAGTACTGTGTCCAGATCTGGAACCCTCAGCACAAGAAAGACATGAACCTGTTGGAGTGGGTCCAGAGGAGGGCTGCAAAAATGATCAGGGGGATGGAACACCTCTCCTATGAAGAAAGGCTGAGAGAGTTGGGATTATTCAGCCTGGACAAGAGAAGGCTCCGGGAAGACCTTGTTGCAGTATTTTAGTACTTAGAGGGGGCTTATAAGAAAGATGGGGACAAACTTTTTAGCAGGGCCTATTGCAACAGGACAAGGGGAATTGTTTAAACTAAAAGAGGGTAGATTTAGACTAGATATAAGGAAGAAATTTTTTACAATGAAGGCAGTGAAACACTGGCACAAGTTGCCAGGGAGGTGGTAGATGCCCCATCCCTGGCAACATTCAAGGTCAGGTTGGATGGGGCTCTGAGGAATGTGATCTAGTTGAAGATGTCGCTGCTCCTTGCAGGTGTGTTGGACTAGATGACCTTTAAAGGTACCTTCTAACCCAACTATTCTATGATTCTATGAACTGGACTGCAATGCTGACTTCATTAGAAATTATGCATGAACTTCTTATAAGCTTTTAATCTATGTGCACTAAAACCAAGGCACTAAGAATTACTTTGCTATGTGGCAAAGCTTCAGAATATCATGATCGTGGAAGTCTATTTGATTAAAAGATTTAGAGTACCTTTGATATTTATGGAAAATAAAGCAAATCAGGAAACTCCTTTTGAGAATCCAATAGCAAAATGGTTGTCTAACAAAAAGTCAGATGTTTCTTTGCCTAAATTGTAATTCCTCTGATATATGCTTGGACTTCTACATGCAGGTCCTTAACTTCAGGCCATTCCATTCCTGCTGAGATGCAGCACGTACTATCTCAGTTTTGGGTTAATGGAACTATGGGCTTTTTGAAACCTGGATAGTGTTTGCTGCTATCTGCCTGAAGTATACTGTGCAGATAGACTTTCCTTGTGGTTAGCCATCCTCCATTAATTAAAAAGCATTTTGACATGTCTATACTCTATGGTATTTTATATTTATAACTATTTCATCACTTTTTTGAAAATAACTCTAGAATATATTCCTCAAAGTTCTGTTTCCTGTCAGCCTCTGAAATCACCTAATTGTCTGATAATTTGAGATATTTTACCATATATATTTCCCCTTCATCAAGGTTTAATTCTGTTAGGCTCCACTTACACATTTTTGACTAATTGTACAGGATGTCCCAATAGTCAAACTTCTGCAGAATTCAAGGTATAATTTAGGTCTGGAAAAAGGCTGCTTTATCTCAATTTATGATTCATTAAAACACAAGAATTTTTAAGTCTTGCTTAATATCCCCTTTCAATCTTTGCATCAGAAACCACAAAATTAATCAAAGAGGATGTTTTTTCATATTGTTCTTCGGTATAAGTCTATACAGAAAGATTCAGAGAACCATTGGTGAAACTGTATACTAGGTAGTATGATCCATTCTAGACTCCCACAACAGAAGAGGTGATGAGAGAGAATAAATACACAGAATAAATAAATACACAGAATAAATAATTCATGTGAATTTTTCAGTTTTGTGGAGTGAGGCTTTATAGTCACTGGAGCTTCAGCAGTAGCTGAGTAAAGGAGATTTTCTGTATTACCTCTTCTGTGTCTTCAAGTCTTGCATTTTGTACATCCATTTGTGCTGTCAAGATTCTGACATAGAGTTACCTTGGGCTTTTTATGCTGAAGTTGAAGGAAATGGAGAACTGCTGAAAATCTGTGAAAGAAAATGCAACACAACTGAAAAACATTGCTAGGTCATGTTGCAGTAGTGTGATCCGACATGTGGGTGGAGGCAAGAGAAAGAAGCTGTTAAACTTACTATCATACTTCTGGTTGAACAAATAAAACTAACCTGTCTACTCAAAGCAAGGTAGTCAACACTGCAAAACCTGATGAAACATTTGCCTCAAATGAAGCATTCCAGAATGAGATCACCATTGTTAGGAACTTGTGAAAAGGTTAAAAGTCATATACCCCAGACTTTCAAAAGTATATAGATAGCTACTCTTTCTAATTTAAGTAGAAGTTGAGCTCTGTGCCCTTTGTGTTCTGTCAATCACATATTGCCAAAAGGACTATTGGGATACCAAGTTCTACAAGCTAGCCTAATAAGCCACTTATGTACAACTTAACTCATATGTTTGTGACAATGTGAAAAAGGGAGCTGGCAGAAGAAAAGGACCAAACAGGAAAGGTATTTCATTTGAGGAGCAGATAAGAATATAGCATTGCTGTGTTTCACTACTCAGCACGTAAAAAATCTGTTTAATTCCTTTATGTCTTGGGTGTCCTTGTGGTTAAAGATTTGACATTCACAAAATTTTATTAGACAAGTCCATGATAGTGAAATGTTCTTTTTTAGTACTGTATACTGTAATTCAGTGTTTTCGTTTGTTTTAGCATCTGGCATAATAGAATAATTTCTACTGTGATGTCCTCCAGTTGTCCTCTGTTGAAATCTAAGCTATCATGCTGAGGGGCAGAATACAAAAGGTAATTTTCACATGGACTCATCTCAGGAACCCTTAGACAAAACTAGATTAGGTATAGAATATATGCTTGCCAGACTTGTAACCTCAAAACTTAGTTGTATTTCACAATGAATAAATCAGTTATTTCTATTTGTGTGTATTGCTGTACGTAAATATATGAAAGGTAATTTTTATAATATTGATCTCTTTCTAAGTAAAATGGAGACATCACTTCAACCTTCAGTATGCTGTGTAGTATGTCTGCCTTTTTGTGTGTGTTTGTATATACACATGCACTCTCTCTCACCCCTCCCCCCCAAAATGCTCACAATGTGATTGTTCAGCCTGTAAAGAAGGAAATGCAAATCTGCCATTTTGATGCATGCATTGGTTTAATTTAATTGTAACTGTCATTTGGTGCTCTGGGGTGATTTTTGAAATTAAAATGAAAAGTTCATAACATTTTATAAAAGAATAAGGGATTTTTAAATTATAATTTTAGGAACAGGACAACATTGCTGCTAGTATTATTACAGAATGAAGGCCAAGCCATGAAAAGGTGTTGAATAGATAGCTTTGGAGATAGGGAGCCTTTGCTTTTCTAGAGATGAGATTATACTTCCCCCATAACAGCTGTTTCATATTGCTGATATCTGTCCCATCACCACAAATCACATCAGAATCCTTCCTCACCTTCTTTTGTAAAACTATGCTTATGGTTCAGAGTTCAGAGATCCAAGGAAACCCACTGAGATGTTCTTGGCTTTTTAATATGGGGAGCACTCAAGCACCATGTTGATGCACTATTAGTAAGCCCTAGAGTAGACAGAATTCCCCTTCATGCTTGTGTCTTTGTTTTTTATCATCACACTTATTATTCAGGATAGCATTTTTGTCAGTATATTGGAATACATAGGTATTCTAGGTCAAACAATGTAGGGACAAACACACAGATTATTTCTGGCAACCATGCTAAAATGTTATTTTTAATATTTAATATTTTAAAGGTTGTTCTTTCTTTCTGGGCTTCACACAGCAAAGATTTCGTAATACCTCTTGGCTTCAAAAGACATGGTGGATCTACACAAATATCAAGGGCTTTGAATAGGACTCCAAGACCCCCTGTGAACAATTATGAGTCTCCTCTTTCCTGTGGACTTGATGTCAGGTTATTTGCAAGTATCTGAGTCCTCTGCAGGCAAACATATTTTGCTTATACCACATACAGTATATTACTATAGTAACTTGCCCACATAATGATGACCATTTGTTTTTCAACTTCATAACTTCTTAATTTTACTCCTTTTTTTTTAGTCATTTTTGGTTTTAATGAGATTTTTGTCGAAGTGCCTTCCCAAAAAGACGCAAGGTGAACATCTGTCATGTCTAAAATATGGTGTTTGCAGGTTCACATCCTGCAAATCAGTCCAGGCAAAAGAGCAGTGAAGCCTAGAAATTGCTCATAGAACCATTAGAGCAAAAGGATACTCTTCAAGTGATCAGATTAGCTCATATACTTTGGGAATTAGCTAACAGAGTTCCAGTGCACTTCTTGTCATGTGGTAATGTAGAGAAAATGTATTTGTATCATACCGTGCATACTGCAGTTAGTGCTGCTGTCAAGTTGCATTGCAGATTAGCAGTCCTTTTTGCTAAACATTTTTTAACACACATTATGCTTCTTCAGTACACTACACTCACTTACAAAAAGCATGCTGATTTCATTCCTAGAATATACTGATTTTTTCCAAATTTCTTTTAATGAAGGTATGCAGGAGAAAAGAACAATTTCAAATAAGTACAAAGTATCAAAGATGAGGCTCAGTTTATCATATAAACAAAAAAATTCATCAATAAAACAAGTCCATTTAACAGGATTCCTTGAAGCAAGAAAACGTGGTTTATTTGACAAAGCTACGTTTCTGCTTTCTAATTAATTAAACAGAGAGTTTGTGTTTGGGTTTTCTCTTTGCTTTTTTGAAAGATCCATGTTGAAAGAGCCATTGTTTTTTCAATGAGCAGAATCTGAGCAGAGTAGAATTCTTCAAGTCCCTTCTTTTAGAAATTGAAATAGCTTTGAAATCTCAGAACTTCAGTGGCACTGTGGCACTGAGAGATCACATGTAGCTTCTGAAGATACCAAAATAAAAGACAGAGCCAGGACACTCCCTATAGTGCACAAGAAGGGAACTACTCCTCTATGATATGCAGAAGGTATCCCAAGTACCCAGCCTCAAAGGCTGGCCTCTCTTCACCAAAGTCTCAGGCAAAAGTGTTTATACCCTACTTTGAACATTCTCACAGCTTTCATGGCTATACATGAGTGCAAAAGAGGTGAGGAAAGAGTGAAAAAACCTTTCCTTTATTTGTTCATGGTGTAATAACTACCTGCTTTGACTTTTCACTAGGATTAATGCAACTAAACAGGATAAATTTACCACCTGGTTCTCCATGTGATTTTGTGTATGAACCATCAAAGCTTTTTTTCTGATTTTTAGAAGTGTGCAGAAATTTTTTCTTTCTATTTATTCCTTAACCTTGAGCTTTTACGATCAAAAATAGAAAAGACAGATAAGTGTATAGAAGATGCATTACATGCACATTCAGAAGTATGTGAAATTTGGAATAAACCTTTAGCCAAGAATTATTTCAGAGAACTTGCACGTAGCAGGTATAGGTGAATAAAAAGGCAATGCTTGTAAAAGGGAATGCATGTGACCCCGTTTTGGGTCCAAACCCTCACAAAGGCATGCTGGAAGAAATGCTGCCAGCCAGCCAAGGAAATTGATACTCACATATTGTACAAAAGGACAAATGCCAGATATTTGGAGGAAAAATGTTTTCTAGGCACAAATGGAAGCAGAAAATGTAAACTGAAAAAGGTGTATTGAATGAAATATTCATTGTGGAGTAATTGCCCAATGCTACTGTGACTGCTGGTTGTCATTGTTACTTCAGACTATTTCTGCTAAGCCTGCAGATAGATATAGACAGTGTCTATAAAGTTAGTAAACTTGCTATCACATAAAGTTTTCTCTGATGTATTCTAAATGGCAACAAGATAAGCACATTGAATTTATTTTCAGTTTTGAAGTTTGATAAAGACAACCGAATCAGGAAAGCAACCAACAGAGAAGCAGACGTGTAGTCAACAGTTTTTGTCTTAGCCCAAAAAAGTATGAAGTGCAAAATTCAAAAGGGAGAAAGATTTGTGAACATTTATGAAGTGGTGAGGTCATGCTTACACTTCCTTATTTTCACAACATGCACTTTGAATGTCTCCATAAATTTGAGTCTGTCCTTACAGAACAGATGGCTAAAAGAGATTTGCACCAAAAGCTCTAGATATATGCTTACCAATTGCTGAACCCAGAAGCGTTGAAAGATTTGCTGTTGTAGTTTGACTTGAATGGTTATGTCCATTCCCATCAATACAACTAATGTTTGTGAAGTGTGAGCTTTGGCCTGAACAAGAATAAAGAACATCATTGTTTATTGGGGCTATCTGAAAGCCATTACTGTGGAGCAGGCGAGAAAGAAAACAGCTGTTACCTGTCATAGAGAACTTCTGTTACTGTGCATCCATGTCATGGGACAAGAAAATAACCTGAATTTGTTTTCTTAAGCATAATCAGTGGCACAGAGGCATAGGGGAATAGTGCAAGAATAGGGGAAAGAATGGGCAGGGACCTCGGCTCTGTCTCTGCCAGGCCATTGACAATCATAGATGAGTGAAATCACCACTTTCTGTGCTGCTCTTCCCTTTCCTTATGGGGCATTTGGTGGGTTTGCATGAAGACAGGAAAAGGCAGAGGCATTCATCAGGGTGTATGTCAACTCCATGCTATGGAAATAGACACCCGAAAATGTCAGATGCTTATGGTATCTCCTGATGTGTACATCTGGATGTGATCCTTGTTTCCAGTCCGTTGCACACAAGTCAGATTAAAGTTGAAATGTAACCAGTATGGAATGAGTACTAAACAGCAAATTTTTTCACTCTGCTAGTCTGAGTTTGGTCAACTGGTATGTTGTGTTCCCCCAGCCTCTGGTAATTAAGATGGTTTATTTTAGCTTTTGGATATTCAGTATCCTTAAAAGCCGTGTAGTCATTTTCTCTAGTCATGTTATGAACCATACAACAGTGACGACAACAGTGACTCTAGCAAGCTGCCTTTGGACAGCAGCTGAAATGAGGCTGATGTACGTCTGTACTTCAGATCATCAGGGCCTAGACCCCGTAAAAGGTTCAGCAATTGCAGTGGGGACTGAGAGTATTTCAAAAGACCTCTGTGAATGCAAATTAAGATAGCATTTACCACGCTACTACTCATTACCGAGTAAAATGAAAATTCTAGCAAGAAATTTTAACTGATTTTAAAAAGGCACAGATACAGTTTTCATCTGAATTACTTTTACTGACTCTACCAGAGTAGGCTTATTGATTCTTCACTGACATTCACCCAATTAGTATGCAGAAATTATCACTAATTAGAGAGATACAAGAGACTGACCTTGCTGTTATTCACAGAGCAATCTCTACTCCATTTGGGCAATGTGTTACAATGTGTGTGGAGCTGAACCAGTGTATCCTGGTTGCAGTAACATGGAAGTTAAAAGTAGCTACTCTGAGCTGTGTACAATACCTAACCTTTGTGAAACATGCTTTTTGGTGGACAAGCGTGTTGATGAATTTCCAGGAACTGATGAAATATTTTCTGTTAAAAATGTAATGGACAGTGGACAACTTTGTGGAAAGAGCACTGAATTGGATGATGGGGCAAACTTGGATTCAGTTCAAAGATCTGTCTCCAATATACATGGCAAACTTATGTAAGTTTGCACATGCTAACTCTTCCTTTTGAAGAGCTTAGAAAAGCACTTGACTACATGTTGTATATTGGGAATATGGCAAACACATGACTCTTTATACAATTGGAGCTACAGACTGTTTTTCTTAATTTCCAGGGTTTGGGTTTTTTTATTATGATGGTTAACATGTAAAAACACCATTTCTTTTTTTATTTTTTAACTTCGACTTAGTATCAACTTAACATTGTTTGGTTTTGTTGTTTGGTTTTTTTTTTCCCCACTATGTATAGGTCACAGCTTAAAGACTTTTTTAAGGTGGAATGATCTAGTTTAGTTAGAAATGAAGCTTAGAGAGAGTGCCTTTCTCAGAGCTGAGTGATTAAATGCTTTGAATTTCTCAGACGTGTGCTGCCCTTTAGAAGGAGCTCATACTGTCTTAATGAAGACCAGGATGCCAGAACATATTATGAAGACTTTTTTCTCCCATCGCAGATGAAGTCCTGCATGCAAAAGTCTGAAGCCAATATACAGCCAGGAAGTATGTTTTAGGTGTAATTATTTCAAACTTCGTCTCCTTGTCAGAAAAAAATATAGCACTTGCCTTTAGTACATTTAGTACCTGAATGCATTTACAACTGCTTAAGAACAGTGTTCCACAGTGACACTAGTTTGTATCAACTGCTGTATCCCACCTGAGCAATAATAAATCAGTCATTTGAAATGTCACTAGTGGGTGGATTAGTAGGCATTAAAGAAGAGTTCATGTCCTTGCCCGTGTGAGAGTTTACAAAGGAAATGTTATATATGCTTGCCCCATTCTTGTTCTCTTTCCTTGTAATCTCAGTTAGCCACTGTTGGAGGCAAGGTACTGAGCTAAATTAAACTGTGCTATGACCTAGTGCTGCTACTTTCAGTTACATTGTTATGTTCCAGGTGTCACTACAGAGATGGTTATAGACAGCCAAGTATTCATGCTGCTTGTTAACGTTGATTTGGGAGCCCACCAATTGCTGTGCACAGCACAGTACAGTGCGGTGTCTGAATTAATAAGCCATGCTAAATTCAGTAGGCAGAGAGCCACACTGATGTGACTGCACAGTTTCCAGACTGAAGCTGGGTCATGATCCACCAGATTGAGCACTGGCAGTGCTAACGTGTGATTGTTTGCATCCATTCGTCTGCATTGTTTGTCTCTTGGCAAACTGAGGAAGACTGTACTGCATCAACAATGCTTGGTTTACATTTGGAAGGTTCTTTTACTAAACATCATGCATTGCAAATGCATATTTCCTCTGTCTCCTCTCCTTCCTAAAGAAAAAAATAAATGAATTAGGTTCTGCATAACCCTGAAAACCCATGTAAATATATCTAGTAGTCTGTTGTTTATCCATAAAGATGTCTGAGATACCAGATCTATAGAAAGATAAATTATTATAACAGGAGAGTTGTTTATGATGATCTAAGAGTATAAATGGGGTGCAAATAAAGGTACAAATTAACATGTAATATGGTTGAAAAAAGCTGGCCATCTTTTGGCACATAAACCCTTCGTAAGTTGGGATAGCTGTTCCTGTTTCAGACCTGGCAATAATTCATGTGCCCAAAAATGTGTCTGTGTTTCTGTAAAAATATCTGCTGGTCCAAGATGAAATCATAATATCATTTATTATTTTCAAAGTGTATCTGGGTCAGGATGACTTTAAGAACAACCTCTCTTTTCTGTCTAACTGTCCATATGCCAACATGCAGCCCCTTTAAATGTGCTTCTGTCAGTATTCTAACTTCTGCCGAAATAATCCATTATAAAGACAAAAGGAATTTTACACTTTTGTTATTTTTACTGTAATTTACAAATTATAAGCTCTGTAATTACAAATCACAGCAAAAATCAATAGAACTTTCACTGTTTCATAAAACTTCTCAAAGTCACTGTATTTAATTTTTAAGGAGAAAGCAATGCTTGTATTTTAAGAATATTCAAAACCTTTTGTGCAGAATAAACCTGTCTTCACATAACATAATATCAGCTGTTTTCACCTAAAATATAGCTGTCTGGGGTACTAGCTTTCTAGGGTAATTTACATAAGCCAAACAAATATATTTTGAATACTGGGAATGGAATTTGCTTGTTGGTGTTGCAGAATAAGTTATGCATAACCCACAGAAATTTTACCTCTTTCCACCACTGCCTAGTGAAAGATAAAACAGTTTCATTCTGATCTGTAGATAATGACCAGTTGTATAGATTTAGGTGTGTACTTCTGTCTTGAATCTGCTGGTATTCCAATTAATTTGCATCAGCTGGGTTCAGTGGTGTTCTTATAATCACTTTATATTCAACACTTCTATTTGATGGATTCAGTCACAGAAATATTGTTATTTTGTAAAAGTTTTCAAGAAACAAATGAAACACAAGTACCTGCATTAGCACCCATCCTTGATAGAGACATGGTACATCATTTATGTGAACCGAGTCTGCACACTTTCTTTATTCTGCACCCACTTCTGACATGATCTGACAGCATGAGTGAAACCTGCTAATGACAACTGATGATCATGCATCACTTCACTATATTACTTTATGTGGGTGGAAAGATAGGTGTTATGAAACAGAACTGATAGGGCAATGTTCTTTATAGGACTAGTTACCCATGGATTGGTGTGAATTAAACCTGCTATCAAAAAACAGTGCCCCGTAGACTTAGCTGACCTGGGAGATGTCACTGGGGTAAGTTCAACCCTGTTTAACTCCACTGATTTCTATGACATTTTCAACAAATATGAACATTGGAAGGTCTAAGCCACACTTGCTTGTTTCAGATCACTGAATGCTCTAGTCATGATATTTTTTTTCTTAATTCATGTCTGTTAGAAAAGGTGCATGCTTTTCTCAAGTCATCCTCATTAAACAGAGAATATATGTGGGTCAAACAGTTCATGAACACAGATCACCATTAAATGAAAGGATAGAAAAAGAGACTGCTTGTTTATTTGTAAGAAATTACTGTGGAGATTTTTTCTCAAGGAAAATTCCCTTTTTCACAGGAAGAATGAATTATTGTGGTCGCACTGCCAGGAGGCTGAGAGTTTTCACGTGGAACATGAAACTGTCAAGTACAGGAGCAAAATGCCTATAATTCCAGTTACATGGAATAACTGATGACTTCCGTGGTGAAGCAAAATGATTGGCTTCATAGTATAGTTATAACGTAAAGAGGCCTTTATTGAATCAAGGACACAGTGACATATACAAATCTACCAGTAGGGGCTACCACGTGACATGAAATAAACACATTAAGAAAAAATTAATAAACTGTCTCACAGAAAAGAGCATGTGGTGGAATTACCCCAAGGGACCTAAATACAGCATTCTACCAGATGGACTGCAGGAGAAACACCATCTGATTAGAACAATGTAGGCTTTTCTATACGACTGTTGCTGTGCATGAACTTGTCTATACTGGAATTTTTTTGCATATTTCCCACTAGCTTGTTTAGGAAAATCCTTCCTTATGCATTGCTGTTTCCCCTCTTTGTTTCTTCAAAGCTCACTGCTTTGAAAAGCTTATGGAGAACTTCATTAAATTTAATAGAGCAGTTGCAACAGAGGGGAAAAGAAAAATTAACCACTGAAGTATGCTGGTTTGTTTTGTTTTGTTCTTTCTTTGTGATTAGTGTCACTGTCAAATAAAATTTAATTTCTCAGATATAAATATTGGCATCCTTCAGGCTTTACTCTCTTTTCCAAAGCCCACTGGACAAACAGTAGAGATTGATTATAGTCTTCTTCAAGGCAGTCTGAGAGCTTTCTTCAGAAGCGTTCAAATCTCTGTCCAAAAGCACATTGTGTAGACTACCCACAATTCTTTTTCTGGTGGCGTTATAACAAATATGTTTTAATTGAAGTGTTTAAATTTGCAACCTGATAATCTTTAAATGTATTCAACACTGCACAAAACAAGTGCATAAAATTACATACCTATTCTTATCATTAAATTTGACTCTGCCTAAGTTATTGGACTAAATGAGATGGATTTAATCTATTCTTTTCAAGTTCCTGGAACTTCTGCTCAAAACATGAGAGTGTTTATCATGCATAATTGTTTCTCCTCTGTAGTGCTCTTCTTTACCTCCGTTTGCATTCTGCTTTTTACATGGTCTAAATTCCCTTTTAAGTATCAAAATTCATTTCAACAAGGCAGGAAAGCAGCAGTAAGAAATATGTGTTTGTTTTGTGATACCTGCTTATACAACTCTTAATTCTTTATAAAAATCTATCAGTGAAATCAACAGAAGCCCTTGGTGTGCAGAAAATTAGAGATCCAAAACCCTTGTGGTTTTTTGAAGCCTTTTGTGTTTGAAGGACTAAAATTTTGTTGCCTTTGCTTGGATGTTTGTGGACATTGAGAGCTCTCTTGTATTGTCTGGTCCAGCAATCATCCACCTCTGCACCTCCAGCTAACTGCATTTGGCTTCAATCAGAGCAGTCCCCTGAAGTGCTCCCCATGAAGCGTGAGATTGCTGGTACTTGCACTTGGACAGCCCAGCCTGGCTACTGCAAAGTTCACAGGGTTGTTGCAGGCATCATGGGTTACAGCCCCTGCCAACCCGCTAGCGGTGATGATTGCTCTGGTTTAATGCTTTGGGTTTAGTTTGGTTTTAAATGCTTGAATGTTACATGGCTTGTTTTAATTAAAATACTAGCACAGTGAGGGAAATTCACCCATTGGCACTTGATTACTCTCAGAGATACTACAAAAGTAAATATGCATTAATCTTCTCTAGTGAAGGGAGTTGTACAATTAACATCCTAAGAGCCAGAGTTGCAGATCAGGAGTCAATGACAAGGAGTTCTGCACTGGTGAAGTTCAATACGTATAACTGTTTTGCAGGAGGCTTTTATTTAACTGTGACAACTGGAGAAGGTTTTACTCAACAACAGGTTGTGGTGTCAGTATTGGTCCTGGGGAACAGAGGGCACTGCTAACACATTCTGTTGCAGAGGAAAATGAAAATAGTCCTAAGCATACATACCTGCCTCCAAGTTTGCGGCTGGGCCACTGTTGCTCTGGTTGACATTGCCACACTGTAGTACTTTTTCTTTCTGGAAGAAATAATTTTTGAGCTTGATTTGGACTTTCATTTAACTATAGAATATAGACATGTGCAGTCTGGATTCATATAGAGTCATAATACACAATTTGTATTAAATCCTTCTTGAATAGACAAGAAGCTGCAGAATGAATCCTACTAATGCACATTACTACAACCATTACATATTCTCTCAAAAGAAGGAAATGGTAAAAGGGTGATTGTGGAGTTAAATTCAAGCTTCTGATCATTGATGTGATATTCAGGACTTCAACACACAGGTGATTTGAGATACCTGGGACTTCTAACATGGGTGCTCGATTCCTGCTGGAGTTAGTGGGATCTGAACATGTTCATGTGCAGGAGAAGATCTTCTTTTAGTAGACCTGATTATGTAAACGATAATGAGCTCTGGCTATGAAAGCTGCAATTTATGACAGGCTTTGCTAGATTTGAAGTTGAGAAATAGAACGTGTGTGTGTTTTGCATATGGAAGTGCAAGACTTTAAGTCTCTACTTCTTTTTAATCCTATATGTGCTCACCCCTAAATTGAAAGGAGTGGTAGGCATTTGTCATCTGTGAAAAGTGTGGGAGACAGCAGTCGTAAGGTCTTTGGGGTACACTGGTACAATTTCACTGAAGAGAAATATTCAAGTCTAAAAACAATAGAAAATACATGGTATTCTAAAGATACCTTACTGTGCCTTAATGTAAAGTTAGAATAATTTCTTTCTGTCTTTTAAATGCATAACATCTCTAGAGAGCTAAAAATGACATTTCTTTTTGCTGCTGATAAATATAGATACTTTGCTGCTGTTTTATTTTTATTTATTTTTTTCTCAGTCTTCTGAGTCCTTCTTCTTTCTCAAAAGCAATATCATAACAAACATTCTGGAGAGTGATTTGGGGGTGCCTGGTCATAAGACACAAAAATCACAAAGCGACTGTTTTCAATATATAATTCATCCAGGTTTTCTGATCTAGAGATATTAATAGCTTACTACAAAAACTAAAATGAAATTTATAGATGTGTGGCATTGTATGTGAGAATTAACTTTCTTGACATAGAAGATGAAATATAAAATCTATCCTAGAAATGTATNTCCCAGCCGAAATCAGGACAATGTACTTAGAAAACTTTAAAATTAGCTGTAATTTAATAAAACACACTTGTGTCTCTCTTATAGAACCAAGTATTTTAAAAATTAATTTAACATCAGAAGTATGATTATTTTCCTGACATTGTTTGTTATGTTATGCGTGGTGTGACTCAAGAAACTTCTTGGGTTTGTGACCATCTATGGTGCACTATAGTAACAAGGCTGCTTTTGAGAACGCTCTGGGAGCTTCTCTATTTTTTTTCCTTTTTTTTTTTTCCTTTTTTTTCTTTCTTTCTTTCTTTTTTAAAATAAGTGACTTCTGTGAACTTGGATTCTGTGAAGAACTCAGTTCTAGTGCCTAGCTAAAGTAGCCTATGCTTTAGAACTAGATCTAGAGCTAGATAGAGATCCTGTAGAAAGGTATCTGCTGTCAACTATCTTCTATGAAATGAGAATCAATTTCTGGGATAATTCTGCTTATATTTCCCATTTGGTATGTTGCTTTACAAAAACTATAAATGCTTTAAAATTTTTTTTTCACTGGAAAAAATATTACCTGAATTTCAGCGAATATTTTACTTTAAAATATCCTAACTAGCCACGTGTATACCAATGTATCTAGAACAAGAGGAGGCCCTGAATTTCATTTAACTAGGCACTGTTCAGCTATCCAGCAGTGATTTACTTCTTCTAGCTCATGAGATTATTGATCCAAATTAGAAATGGTTTTGTTGATTTTCAATTCCTCTTAACCTATGTAAAATCCCAGTCAGTCACCTAGAGGTGAAAGTTTCCTTGCCTAGTTAGCACATTGACATTAATTAATCAGTATGAGAACCTTTAGCCAGGTCACTATGAAGGTTAATATAATGAATATTCATGAGTACCAATGTAAATCTAACCCTGAAAAACGAGTGGGAAGACCCTTAAAAAAGTTGCAATCAGCTGTATCATCCATCATTTACAACATTACATGGATCACAGTTTAATTCATTCCTATTTTCTGTCCTATCTCTCAGATCTCCAGTTACAGATACCTACAGATAGATTGGACTCCTCCTGCAATAATTAGTTTTTCCTTTAAGGACCATGTATTACCCTTCAAGTTTAAATTGTGTGAGCAGAGCTGCAATCCCTCTAATGATTTATATTAAACTCCTCACAGTTGCAGTGGGTTAATAAAGAGTAACATGAGCAAATATAAACCATGGTTATAGCCAGTGAGTGTATTACAAGCTCACCTTCATGCAATCAACAGAGTACTAAAGAAAAAATATTTGCTAGACTATGCCCTAAGATCAATTAGGCAGCCTTCCCTTAATTTTTCAGTTGTAATTTATTCTGCAAATTATGTCCTTTGACTAACAAAAAGCAGTATGAGAGAGGAGAGGAAGTGTCTGCCACAATTCCCTTGTGAAGTTCTTCTTGGATCAGTTTGTCAGAATGACAAAGTTCGGACAGAGTACAGGCTCTTCTGCATATGGGGTGATAAACCAAGCATCTGTAGGATTTCCACTGAAATAGATGTCACAAGTTGCCTGATGGAATTTAATCTGCTTGATAATTGATAATTGTAACTGTGAGGCAATTTATAAGCTCCTGTCGTTGGAGATAAGAAAGAGTTAATGGAATTACTACTTTTTCCTTCTATCTTCATTGCTTCCCTCACTGTGATTATAAAGCTAATTAGTGGCAGCTCTCCTAAAAGACTGCAGCCCAGCCACAAAGGGACAGCCTGGCACTTGGCCAGAGAAATATCTCAGGCAGGAGAAGATTAGAGACACATATTGTCATATTTTTCTGTGAGAGATGATGGGAGACAGAGAAATTAAGAGCTGCCTTTTGGCTGCCTGTCCCAGACCCCTTACACTTGCCCCTGCAGAAAAGCCCAGGTTTGGATTTTCTCTTTCTCCCCCAGGGGAGGTAACAATCCCAACACAAACGAAGTAAGCATCACAAGGAAGAAAACCTGAAAACTGTGCATGGATTTAGAGGCTTTTGTGATTTTTTTTTTTTTTTTTTTAAACCCAGAAGGAGGGAAATCACAGAAAGCTGCAGAGACGATAAATTTTTTAGGTTTTAGATGCTGCTATGGGAGATGTGGACACCAGGGGGTGCAATGATCACTGTCTGAAGAGCTGAGGACTCAAAGATGCAATTACGTCCTCTCTCTATGTAGGTTAAACAGAGGAGAGATTATTCTGTGAGATGTGTTGTAACAAAACACTCTCTGTAACAATTGTGTTGTTAACAATACACTTAGAAAACTTAATTTTTTATTATACAACTTCAAGCGTACTCTTCTGTTTATCTGACAACATGAGTGGGACTGAAAAGCTAGAAGAATTGAGAGACATTCTAAAATATCATAGTCGATTCCTACACCTAAATTGTTTGCAGCATCGCCTATATAATCATTCACGGCAGAACTAAGCCATGTAGTGGAACTGCTGAAAACATGCATAATGATAGAACAAAATTAACTGTAAAATGTTCTTAAATATATGTTAATATTAAATTATTCTCCAGCCTTGTGCTAATTTTGCTGAAGTGAGAAATCCTTTTACATTATTGTCAGGATGCAGCTTTCCATGCAAAATCAATTCTGAAGATAACACTAGCACTTAGCTGATCTCAGAAGGCTGTCCCATTGTGTTTGTGAAGTCAATCCCTTATTACTTGTCTATAGAAATTCATATACAATGTGTTGAAAAGCTTGGAGATAAATAGCTCAGTGTACATCATTGCATCTCTTATTATGGAAATTGTTGTGATCATTTAGATGTAATAGATTTGGGGCTTTTTAGTTAGCAACAGAGTTTCTGCAGAATAAATGAAAGAAAAATATTGATAGGTAAACTTTTTCAGCAAAATGAGAAGAATAGTGTAAAACATTTGTAATAAAGCAAGGGTGTTCAATTAAAAAGCTAATAGTAAAGGACATATCTGTTTGTGGAAAAACCCACAAAACAAACTGAAGAGAAATTCAGCAGTAAATGCTGACAGACAAATTAAGTAATAAATGGGATGAAAGGTTTTGTGTTACTTATCTTGATCTAAAGAAGCAAGTACATAATTGTAATTGACCACAGTTTAACCCATTTGCAGTTCACTGTTCAGTGAACGTTTTTAAGATATGTAATTTCAGTTGTAAAAGCAAAATGAAATAAATGTGATACGGCTTGCCTTAGTGATATCTGAAGCATAAAATGTCTGTCTTCAACCTATAACCTCTTAAAAACAGAGCTAATGTAAGTGAACATGGTGCCATTCATTAGCATGTCAATGGTGATTCTCTAACACGGTGCCATTAAATTACTATGGTGATAATTGAGACATTAAAAAAAGACAGATGCTAGGTCTGTTTCTAGGCTCTTATAACCCTTTAGCAATCAAATTTCAATGAGCTAACATAACACAGCTATAGCAAAAATTAACAATTGGGAATATTTTTCTATAAGATTGCCTTTCTCTAACCGAATTAATATTTTTAAAGGGTCAAATTTTCAGTGCAGACTCTGCTTGGTTGATGTGATTTCAGTATTGTTAAATGGGTCAAAGGCTGGCCTAAAGAGGCTGATCAGGGTTCTCAAAATGGGGATGAATGGGACATGGGTGGGAGCAGTTGTTAGATGTTATAGATTCATTGTGTTCTCTGCCTGAAAAGCATGGGAAGTGGGAGAATGTGCCAGGGCTAAACCTTCAGTTAAATGGAAGGTTCAGCTGAAAGCAAGCAGGCACAGAGAGAGAGGTAGACACAGAGGTGTGGGAGAGAGAACAGAGGTTTTCAGTTTGTGTCACCATACAGTAAAAGTGATGGAGAGGTGGTGTGGACCCTGCCCCTGTCAGTCCCACTCTCTGGCCACCTTGGTAACACGCCGATGGCTGCCAAACCAGAGCTGGTTGACGGGGTCCTAGCTTGGGAAAAGCAGCTGCATCATGTTCTGCACACGTGGGAGGAGGACAGGATTGATGAACAAAAATCCCACAGCAAAAGCAAAACAAGCAGATGTGAATCCCATTGACCCTCTGGAATCTGAGTGTTTTGTTTGAGTAATTTCACATATTCTTATTTTTATCGTTTATTTAGAGGATTGTTTTTCTTTGCCATTTCTGGCCTTCCACCCGTGACATAATAGTCAAAATTTCCCATATTTAGTAATATCAAGGACAGGGACTACTAAGTACCAACTGAAATACCTTGTTTTCTCAGCTAGATCAATGTCTCCCCTTTGCCTTGTAATAAACCAGTCTGATGCATTGACACAGAGCCGTTGAATGCTGTAGTGCAAATATGGCATGGTTAGAAGCACTGGCTGCTAGCTAAAACCACCTGCTGTCGATGCTGCTGGCCCCAGGCATCTCTATTGGCTTCCAAATTCTTTCCCAAATGGTGCTGGGAATCTAAATGTTGGGTGTGATGTTCAGGGAACTGAAAACCATGCAACACAGTGTGCAGTGCAACTCATCATTGTGTTCCTAAGACAGCTTCTCATGTAAATCTCATGCAACTGTCAAACCTTGTGGCATATACTTCAGCTTAGAGGCAAACTTGCCTGTGCCTGAATGACAAAGAAAATTATAGAGAATGTCTTATTTCTTTCTCAGTCATGTTTGATTGTGGAGCAGCAGCTGTACCTGCTAAGGTCTAAACCCAACATGGATAAACTCTTTTGCCTCCCTATGGCCTTGCAGAATCTTGGGGCTGGTAAATTCCAGGAAATTTCCAGGGAAATAGACAGGGCAAGACTGCAGGAAAAGGCAGCAGGATCTCTTCCCCAATCCCCTTTCCTCCCAGGTAATCTGCTAAATGCTGGAATTTGCTTATTAGAGGCTACTAATGACATTGTATGTGAGGGCTAGTCACAATCCACACGTTGGGAAAAGCTAGGATTTCTTTTCCTTCACTGGAATGTTTGCTTTATCACACAAGGCACACTGAATAAAGCTGATATTTCCAAGGTCACTCAGAAGCGGCAGTGGTCTATCAGATGACTGCGCAATGTGTTGTGATGCCTTCCAGTGTATCCAGTATTAGAAATTGCTCATAGCAGATTTTATAAAGGGTTGTCTAATAGCTGGGGGCTCACTCTTGTAGTCAAATGAAACTTCAGGAGATAAGAGCAGCTGCTTCCACAGGTTAATAATTTTCTATTCATCAGGAATAAAATGAAGTGTAAAAGATCTACTCGCAGACTATGGGTCATATTAATGCAAATCATCTTATTCTATTGGTTCCCTTTGAGGTATGCCTATTTACACCAATCTGAATAGTTGGCTTATCTATATAACAGTGATAGCATATGGCTTTTAAAAACTTCATGCTGTTGTATTTTAAATCAGAGTGATCATTAGCATCTCAAAAAGCATCATAGCATGGATTGAATTATCTGTAATAGTTTCAATATGGCAACACCTGGCTTAACAGGTGCCTGAAGTCACAGCAAGCCATCTGTTAGTGGTCCAGTTGGATGCTTTCTAAATGCATCTAGCAAGAAAGCAAGGACACTGGGGAATAAAGTTGGAGAGAGGGAATCCAGCAACCTGCATTCAGAATGCCAGGTACAGAAGCCAAGGAGGAATGTGTATTGTAAGTAAGGCTTTTCATTCTGTGTTGCAGTCTGCTGGGAAGATTGGAGGCACTGTGAAATTTTTAAATAAAAGCTAGATATAAACTTGGAGACAATCACCAGCTGTTCATTTCTCTTCTGCAGCATGTGGAGGAACAAAGGCACATTACAGACCAACAAAAGGATTGAAACAGCATAGAGCAGCATCTGTGTGGCATGATTCCCACTACCACAGGGGCCTCTGTCTTTACAGATGAATTTCACAGCAGTGATAAGAGACAACTGGGTAATGCTATTGCCCAGTGTTAAAGATCTGTCTGGGATGTAAGTCCTTGTGTATGTCTATTCCGTCATGCACTGCTCTGATCATATGTGGCTATATCCTGTAGGATGGCTTGCACTGTGCTGCAGTAGGACTGTGCTGCAGGTCTATGAGAAATGAGCCTTCACTTAGGCAACACTGGCTGTAAATCGTCCAATGCATAAAAGCTGCTGCTTGTAGTGTTAAATCTTAACTCTGTTGTCTTTGCCGCATTCTTGTGGATTGTGGATGCCATGGCCCCTGGCATGCAATAGTGTGCCAATTAAACTTACTGTGCTGGCAAGAGAAGAGCCCAGACAGAATAGAGAGCACCAAAAATCTCAAGGTCCTGAATGGCCATTAGTATTGATATAAGCAGATCTGGCAGACACCATCTATTCTGTTTGTTTCTAGTGCTAGGGTTTTTTGTGTTTGTTCATTTGCTTGTTTGGTTGGTTTTTAAGGCAGAAGACATCAGAGGGAGGATTGTCTGTATGCCTCACCTGGGCTTATCCAGCACTCTGGTTCAGGCCCTATCTTCAAGATGATGTCTTCCCCAAATATGCATCCCACATAGGAAATATTATGGTGCATAAGCACAGCTTGTGTGGGACTGATTAACTCAGCATGGACCCTGTAGCAGAAGGGCAAACTAGGATACTGTTGAAGAGAGTCAGAAGCAGACATGCTACCAGGCCCCTGAGGGTAGGAAGGAAAGAGACTTTTTATAGAGATCCTGTGATATCACACAAAGCTGTTGTCTCCAGAGGTGGCACTGAAAGTTACTTGATCTAAGAGCAGGCCTGGAGAAGGTTTGCCCAGTGAGGACGTGAGCAGAGGGACTGGTTTTATCTTTTTCCCTCTGAGCTGTCAGAGCTTTTGTTATATTGGAAGTTTGTTTAGTTTATGTTCTAATGAAATATTAGAACAGAGATTCAGAGTTTTCTTCGTACGAGCTTCTGCACCACCTGGCATCAGCAAGCGATTCAGCTCCTGTATGTCATTTAGTGAGTAGTCTTCCCTTTTCTAGCAAGTTTAGTTCCGGAAAGCAGTAATTTGCTTTCACAGAGAGCAGAACAAAAGTAATATCCGTCTCCCTGCCTGTAGGAGAGCTGGGCTTGGAGGGATGAGGCTGCTAGCCTTTCTGTCCTTGTAGCGTTCCTGCTGATTTCAGTTCCTCAAACAATGATACTATGGCATGTTGGCTGGAAAGTGATTTGCTCTTTGTTACTTTTTGCTCTGCAGTGGTTTAAGAGAATCATTCACAGTCAATAAGTTTTAAGAACCTGTTCTCTGTCATGCAATGCCATAAGGAATGAACATTGTTAATTTAGAAAACAGTTTCTTATTCATGTTTTCAAATGTCCTTACTAATATAGACACAGGAAAGCCATCTTGAACATGCTGATTTCATATATGTTCTTTTCATATAAAAGGAATGCGGTAACATCAATTTTATTGTCATGCTAAATTGTAAGACTCTCTATGCATTAATGTCTGTGATCTGTATGTAAAAAGTCCCCCCTACTAGTGTTTGAAAGGAGTTTCAGTCCTGCCTCTCCATGTGTGAACACTCATGCCCAATTTTGCCATACGTATATTGTCCAGGGTAACACAGTGAAACTGGAACATAAATGTTCTTAGTGCATAAGTCCAGTTCATTTTGCCCAGCTATAGTTTGGATGAAAAATAATAGAAGTACTGCCTATGTATTAAATAATGGAAACTGCATTCTTATATATGAACTTTCCAATTGCTTTGTTGAGGAGTACGTAGCATGATCTGCTCAGGCTTTTCTGCCAAATGTGCAACTAGCCTGAATGGGTGGAACTGAGAGCCTTTACAAAGCAAATTTCCTCAGTCTGTAAGTGTTGTATAATGATGGTTAACTTGGTGGTTAGTTGAGACAATAACAGTGTAAAAGGTGAAAGCTGAAGATGTACCTTACAATCAAACGAGAAAAGAAATGGGTTTTTTTGCTAACATTTTTATTGGCATCCATGGTAGTGTGATCCCAGCTTCTGAGCTTTACATTTCTATTTAGTAAAAGCTTTCAGGCCACGTTCTCTAGCCTGAAATATATCAATGAGAAGATCTGTCCTGATGACATCCCCTCCTCTGGAACATAGGAAGAACTGAATGGCAGCTGTCTCTGCAGATAGAGCTCACCCTTGCACTGTAGAAGGTGCCAAACACTGATTATAGAGGTTCTGGATTTGGCAGACCCCCTTCCTGCATTAAGTATCCCTGAATATAGGATGTGTTCATAGGTAGAGAGACCTGTCATTCATTTCAATATTTTCCCTTCTTTCCTGCAGAGATCCTAACATTCACATATGTTTACCAAATGTATAAAAATATACTGTTATGATATTGCATTGGAAACCATTCCCTTCTGTGAGGAAGGAAATGGGAACTACACGTAAAAAATGGCAGGACAGCTTACCATTTATCTATTCTATATTAACAGGTGTTGATCAGGATTTTCATTTTTGTTCTAAGATATTTCAGATGCTAGTCTTGTATCAAGTCTTGTGTTTTCAATCTTGCTACTAGAAGATTATACATACTGTTATGTTGCCTTGGTGTGGGGTATAACAGACACATGCCTATGTTATTTTTAATGAATACGAAAAATGCCGGGGCATCAAAGCTTTAGTCTTCATAACCTTTGTTACCTGCTCTCTATGGAACACGCAGATCTTTTTTGTGGTCTTTTGGTGTCTTATATGAGAATTTCCCGACTTTCAGAATCTAATAAAAATATTTAGGTGATAGTTGATTGTTTAATGTGGTTGGTTTTTTTTTTGTTAACAAAAGGATAATATCAGTATGGTGAATTTTGAATGTAAGTGAAACCTGTGGATTCAATTTTGATCAAGAGTTTGCAAGAAATATTTCAATGCAGGCTAGGGTTGATCTGCATGTCTCCACAAAACCCATGGAAGCCAGTTTTGATTTGAATGTGCTTGGGGCTTCACATCAAGTGTGTTTCAGGCCTGAAAGTTGTGTAAGAAAGCACAGAATTTGATGATAGGTTAAAGCTGTCCACCTACTGGAGACCTATGTAGTTTATCTTACCCAGCAATGTTAGCCTCTGTTCTCAAAGCAGTCACCTTGTCATGAAAAATTATAAATGTTTAGTGGACTGTAAACAAATGGCACACAAGTCTCTCCAGTCTGACAAATGTGAGAAAAGTTTCATGGGGTTTCCTGGGCTGGTACAGTCCAATCATGTCTTTACTCAATTTTCGTTTTTATGGAAAGTCCTCATGGTACCATGATAATCAAGGCATCTTTTGTGAAAACACTGCTACTTTGGCTGCTATTTGTCAAAGATTTGTTACAGGAGAAAATGACAATCGTAAGATGTCAAGCATGTGTATAGTCATCCTGTCAGCTTATGTGTGTGAAAATCATAAGGAAACAAAACTGTTTGCAGGTGTCTTACTCCATTTGACCTGCCTCTGGATGGTCTGAGGAAAAAAAAAATCTTCTACATTTAAGGTTTTAGCTTGTTTTGATGAAGAAAATATGGGGTTTCCCTTCTTGGTATTTATATTTTGAAAATAAAATACAAGTTTTAGATTATGTTTAAGGCTGATTATCATTTAAACCCATGTTTTGTATTGTCCTGCACTTCATATTTTCATTTATGCTCTACTGAACATGTGCATGCTGTTATCATTCCAGTCTAAGAGCAGTTCCAGTTCCTCAATGATGCATTAATGTGGGAGGCAGTAAAAGATGCCTCCGATACTTGCTTAATTAGCTTTTTCTCTACTAACATTTCCCTGATACTTAAGGCAGCTATAACTTAGAAAATAGATTTATTGACATTTTCATTACAATATTGCTGATAACTTGAGAAAAGCATCCCAATTTACTACCCAAATGCACCCATACTCCAAAGTGGGAGTGATTGTTACTGCACTCTCGGCAGAGGCAGTGACTGTGATAACTTCATTTCATTCCCCAGGAGTGCCAAGGTCATTGACTTGGAAGCTGAGCTTATTGCAATGAATACCTAAGTGGGAATGAAGTTGGATATCCAAGCCTGTCCCCTTCAACTTCAGTAATTCAGGCAAAAATGAACCCAGAACCAAACCACCTTGCTTTCTGGGGGAGGGAGGGTGAAATCTAGCAGCTGACTGACACAGTTTTACAGTGAATACAGATTTATTTATTTCATAGTGGAGACAAGAAGTCAGATGCAGCCAGAGGCAGAAAGGAGCATGAGTAGCAGGTTAATCTGTTGTGTTGAGAAACACCGCTTCTGGCTTTACAAGGGTCAAGAGAGCAGCATCGAGGATGTTCTGCCTCCCAGATTGCTTGAATGACAGGAGTCATGAGTTTTAGAGTGCAACCATTTGATTGACAGGTGGAGATAGGGGATATGAACTTTGGCTGAGAGGATGAGTCTGTTTTCCTGATAAAGAAAGCGTAACATGGCTTTGTTTATAGCGAGAGAAATTTGGAAACACTGAACACAAGGAGTTCTGTGGTTTGGAATCAGATTAATCATTCATTCATATAAAAGCCAGAGCAATATAGAGGAAAGGAACATTTTAATTTTTGAGGTTCAGTGATGTTTGATGAGTAGGGGTAGCTTGTGGATGGTTCAAATGAATAGGAAAACGTTAGTGGAAAAAGCTGAACCACAAAAAAAAATCCAAACCAAAATGAACTCTGTCACAAAATCATGGTATTTGAGTTCCTCCAGGAAAGATATTTTTTCTCCTATTCTGGCTTGAGTTAAGATATACATGTCAAATCTCAAATGAGAAAGGGGCAGACTGGAAGAAAAACTAAGGAGTGGAGTATAAAAACCAGACATTTCAAAGTCCTCTAATTTTTGTGGGTATTGTAATAGAACAGCTTCCTTGTACTTCTGTGTTGGTAAGACTGAAAGAGTCCATCGTGAACCTGCTGGGATATATGCACTCCACTGCTTTTTTTCCTGGAGAACTTTTCTTCAAATAGAAGCACAGGAGGAGGAGAACGGTAAGTAAATTACATTTTCTTGCTGTGTTTTTTCCTCTAGTCTATGAAAAACTATTGTGTTCTGTGGAAAGAGTAATGCACTGAATTGTATTCCAAGTGGGAAGAACACTGTCGTAAATATGGGCTGTAATTAATAACTGTTCATTCAGTATCTGCTGGGCAGAGCAAACACCAGGGCCTCAAAACCACCATTTTTGGCTCTGAATGGGCAGCTGGTTTTGTGTCAACCTTGGCATAGATTATACATAGTTGGGGGCTTCTTAATCAGTGTTAGTAGCTTACAATATCCTGAGAGACAAATGCCATCTGAAGATTGCTAGAATATTGTGCTGCCTTTCAATGACAGGCAAGAGACCTGCTTCCCACATAGGAAGTATGATTTACTGCTCCATCTGCTCTGGGTGAGGTTGAAATTGGAAAGTAACTTTAACGTTTGTTTGTTTGTTTCATGGGGTTTTGGCTTATGATCCCTGTCGCATATAAGGAAAGGTTCTTCTGTAGGGTGCTTAGTCTAAAATAACAATGGAGGTACAGGTTTTCAATAAGTAGGGGATTTATGTATATCCATGTTTGTGTACTCACCTTGAAGGTTTAGTATTAAATATTTTATGTTTTCTATTCTTGTCTCTAGTGTATTCAAGTGTATACTGGAGGCATAGTAATTACAGAAAACAGAACAAAGAACATATGCCAACAAGGAAGAGAACTTCAGTAGGCTTTTGTAGTTGGTCTGCACCAACATAAAGGATAATTCTTAAATTATCTGCAGAACAAAGCCAAGGACATTACCAATATTTCATTATGTAGGACCACTAATGGCTAGAGTGATAATTAAAGAACATTCTTTATTACAGAATTTCAGCAAGGCTCTCTATGCATTAGGCACTGTTCAGTTAAAACAAGTACCTTCTTAAACTTTTAAGTAAGTCTGCATGTTTTAATCCAGCCTCAACATTTTTAGTGAGACATTCCATCAGAATAACACAGTGTCCCTCATGCTGAAAGAAAGTTATTTGATATTGTGTACTAATTAGGGGTATATTCAAATAACTACAAGTTACTGGCTGTAAATTGAAATATAATTTGATAAATACATGTTGTGACTGTCTTTATGCATAAACTAATGCTGTCAAAGAATCAGGATTTTTCCCTTCTCCCTCTAGTAATTAAAAGCAAATGAGGATACTGTGTCTAAAACATGCTGCAGCTCTATGCTACTGTGTATGTAAAGTGTTACCATAATTCTTTCACTTGCATCTTTTAAGTATGAAATTTGTGGAATATGGGTTTTTATTAACCTTGTTGGTGAAAGGAGACTGTTTTTAAGATTCTTAAAATGTAAGGACTACTAATCCCCACCCTGAGAGGGTGATGGCAGTGTTCTCATCCTCATGTTTCTATGTTTGTAAATCTAATACTGAAACAAGGTGAAATCTTCAGGAATCCTAAACTACTGGATAATCCACTACTCCACTCTCAACAGGAAATCAGGCTGGAGGTAATGCTATCCTTTACCAAAGCCTATTGAAGCCCCTAGGAGACTTTCTACTTGTTTCAGTGGGTTTTGGATTAGCCCTAAGTAACATTTGAAGCCAATATATACTGTATGTTTTCTGAGAAATCAAACCAATACCCTGACAGTCTCCTTACTTATGCTGTTTTACATTCACAAACATATTAAAAGCCTACATCTTAATGACAGGGATGTTGTCACCTAAATGCCTTGTGATTCTGGGTCATACATACAAAGGACTTTATCTTGCCTTTCTCTCCTTAGTAAAACAGTACAGCAGAACACATAAAGCCATGATTAGCAACATGCGTTGCGACTGCACGATTCATTCTACGGATGCATTTTTGCCGTAATACAAAAATACTTGGCCTCAGGGCCTGAATGCTCACATCACCTAATTTGGTGCTATTACAGTTTGACACTAGTAGGCTGCTCTTACAAACAGCATGTGAAACACTACTTGAAAAAACCACTTTGTTAAGAATTGCAACATATAAATTGAATGAATAGCATAGATGAAATTTAGGTTCCACTCTTTTCGCTTGACTTTATAGAATCATAGAATCATAAAACCATTAAGGTTGGAAAAGACCTCTAAAATTATCGAGTCCAACTGTCAACTCAACACCACCATGCCAAATAAACCATGTCCCTCAGTGCCTCATCTACACCTCTTTTAAATACTTCCAGGGATGGTGACTCAACCACTTTCGTGGGCAGCCTCTTCCAATGTTTAACCACCCTTTCAGTAAAGAAATTTTTCCTAACATCCAATCTAAACCTCCCTTGGCGCAACTTGAGGCCATTTCCTCTTGTCCTATTGCTAGTTACATGGCAGAAGAGACCAACCCCCACCTCGCTACAACCTCCTTTCAGGTAGTTGTAGAATGCAGTAAGGTCTCCCCTCAGCCTCCTCTTCTCCAGGCTAAACAGTCCCAGTTCCCTCAGCT
>VZTQ01016132.1:42786-93581 GCA_013400755.1 Pelecanoides urinatrix | reverse complement strand
GCCGGAACCAGGACACAACCCTACTGCCAAATTTAGCTGAACTTCATCATCAGGCTTAAATGTTTTATGGGAGACAAAGGGAAAGCAGCAAAACTTACTGACTGAGGTACTCACCTACGCATAACCTTCTAATCTCTGCAAGTCTGCGGACAATCTCAGCTGAGTATGTACCTTTTCCTGAACTCTCTTACTTCCTGAGTAATGCTGGCTGTTAAATGGTGGAGTACTCAATAGAAAACCAAGAAGACCTAGATGGTAAACATTATGCTCAGTCTGGCAATTTATATCTTTTTATTTTTTTCAATGCATTTTATTTTCTCTCTCTCTGCTAGTGTTTTTTGCACTGCAACCTCTCCTATGGGCTAAAGGCCAGTAAGTGTAGCTCAGGTGGCGCATCGTTAACTCACTTCATTGTGATAATAATATTGCATCCCTCTTGCACTGTGGGCTGCTGGCTACAGGGGCTGTGAGCATGCAGGCATTTTCTAACACAACCGTATCAACCAAACAATACTGAAGCTGTAAAGCTGTGAGAAAAACCAGCAAGATCAGCAGCAAAAAAGCTCCACCTGTGAAGCTCTCCTCTTTATAGGAGATCTGGTAGCTTCTTCCAGCCAGGATACCCAGGTGGGCCCTGAGTGGGCTTCTTGGTCTTTACCATAGGAGAAATAAGGGCAGGGCAGAGTTAGAGGCAGAAACCCTTGGAGAACCCATACTGGTGCACTCTGTCGGCCAATCCAAGCCCAGGTGAAGTAAAAAAGTGACTTTGTATTGATTGCAATGAGCTGCAAGTCAGACCAGCTTGACCATACTCATGAGAGCTGAGCTTTAGCCCACTGCTACTCATTTTGAAGTCCCCAACTGCTCTAGCATGGGCATGAGTGATAACAGACCAATACTGAAATTCGGAAGAGTTACCTTGGGTTTCGATGGCATCAGGGAGAGACAGAATTTGAGTCTGTTTTACCCCCCCGTTAATCCTTTTTCTTGGTTCTGATTTTTATTAATTAGTCTTTGAGGGTCTGAAATTACATGTAACTGATCTGCAGGAATAAAAAGTTTGTGGAACTAACTTCTGATTAAAGCTCCTGAATAATCCAGTTGTTGAGACAGGGTGGAAAAAGGGCAAGGGATAAATAAAGAAGTGGAAAGAATTAGAAAGATGTAATTTGAATTTTTTTCACTGTAGAGCTTAAAATGATAAAACCCAGAGACCTCAAGCATGAGGTAATTTTCCTCAGCATCCTGCTTTCTAAAAATATCTGCTAGCTCTCTTCTTTCTCCACCTAATTAAAAGGACTGATGTCAGAGCCTTCAGTTATGTCAACAGCTGCCCTGCCTCCACTTCCCTCCTCTTTCCTACCTGTGACAGCAGAAGCCGTGTGTCTGCGAAAAGCAGAGTCACAGGGCTGCGCCAAGACCTTCCCCTTGGGTCTGTTGGGGAGGGGTGCAAGGAATGAACTTCACAATAGTGCAGTCTGGCAGAGGAAAAAAAGCAGAAGGGAAACCTGACCAAAAGCAAAACTTGTTCTTTCCATACATTCACATCTTCTGATCACCTATGCTACAAAGCACCCAGTTTGTGGGACATCCTCAAAGACTACAAAGTCTAAAAGAACAGTGTAGATAATATCGATAAGAGGTTGATCCTGTTTGGGGACTGTGCAATAGATTGGAGGTCTTCAGGGACTCAATTTCTCAATATGCACCTGTTACTTTGGTGTGGATATTTACATTTCATGGCCTCGGAGCAGTCACTTTGCTTTATGAATTACTATGCATTCATCAGAGTCCCAAGATGTGTTTTGCAGAGCATAAGTCTGTCCTCACCAAAATACAGTGCTGAAGAACCAGCTCACAAACAAGGTGTTACTACTAGACACCTCGTATAGTTCTCTGTGAGGTGTTAGTAGGATATTGTGGTGAAAACTTAGACTGAACCTTAAAAATAAATAATGAATCACTTAAATCTGGAACATGTTGTCTCCAAATTTCACTCATAACTTTTGGAATCTGCAGTTAAATAGATTCCAGGGATGGCTAATTTAGATACCAAGTGTCTTTTCACTTATCCAGTGAACACAAATTTTCTCTGTGTGTGCTCCTTTCTAAAAGAAGAGGAAACTCAGAAGGATCTATGCCTGGAAAATATAAAGAGGAACCTCAGGAGGATATTTCTCCTCTTGAAGATATTGGAGAGGGGCTATGACAGGAAAGATTGGCAGAAATAATAAATATTTTATCAGAAATGTACCAACAGGATTCCCTCCTCATTTTGCAAATCATCACTCATGTATTGCTTTTTATCCTCTGGTAACTACAAATCAAAAGACAAAGCCCGTGTCATTACCATTATTTGCATGGTCTTTGGCTAGCAAGGGATCTGCTTGCTTTTTAAATAAATAAAATTTGAAAAAGGAAAGTTATGGTACTGGCCCAAGCACTGAGGCGAGTTTCCAAAGACCAGTTCTTCCATGCAGCATGTGAATCATCATTTCCAGGAACCCACAATCATCATCATTAAGATCAGACCACTTGCCATAGTGACACAGTGGCTCATGGAGCAGGACACACACAGCTTGCAGAACTGAGGTATAATAATGTATTCCAGAAAAATCAGATTAAAGATGGAGACATTGAAAAAGGTACTTTTAGCCCTTATTTTATCACCGAACTCTTTTGTGATGAACTCAGTTCATCCTCTCTCTCTATTTCTGTGGTCACATTCCCACAAACTTTGACTCAGGTATTTAGCTCTAAGCTTGACAAAGCTTAAACCTTCTCAGATGCCATACGTACAGCTGCAAAGCCAAGGAGGACCCACCCAATCTTACATGCAGCCTATGGGCATAACTAGTAATCAGTCAGCTGAAATCTCGAGGATGGCTGCAACCTTAAGGTTTCATATCCTCTTGTCTTGTCCTCTTGCAACACATGTGAAGTCTTTCTACACACCACCTTCCAATGTGTTTGAACTTCTCAAAAATAACATTTCTACAGAAATAACACTTAACTCACAGAAAATGGCATTGAACACACTCACGAAAAGTTCTCTCTGTCTTTCTAAAAATGCTGCTTCTAGGGTCTCTTACAAAGCCTGGAGGAGGAATGCCTCACCGCAAATGCAGACTCTGCTCTCATTCGCAGTTCAACCTGTGGGACTGGCCTGTGACTCTCCAGGTATCCCCCCATCAGTTCCTGGAAGAGTTCACAAGGGCAGAGGCGAGCTCTCCCTTTCACTTGTGAACGAATCAGTACTAGCATCATTACCACAACAAGAAGGCTCTCCTATAGTAAGAGAAAGAAATACGGCACCAAGCAACCTTCAGCTATAAATGGCATTAGTTAATTGCATACTTTTTAACAGTGGCTGCACTGACTACTATGAGCACTTGATGATCTCCAGAGTCTGAGAAAAACAGGCCTCAGAAAGCTTTTCGATTCATTAGAACAGAGGCATAAATTGTAAGTCAATACATGACAAAATAATTGTAAGCGCTTCTCCTCTCAACACTCTGTTACCCAATGCCTAATTACATTGACTTGCTACCTGCTAACTCCATTTGAGGTCTGGCTGCAAGCACAAAACCACCTCGGTAAAGCATCTTGGTGAACAAGAGGCTTCCAACATCCTTTTACGATACTAAGGACACCTGAGCAAGTGGGAAGGAGAAATTTTAAAGGAGTTGTCTCTGAGAGCTGAATTTTCCATCTGTTCAGAGAAAGGCATAAAAGGAATGAAAGCAAATTTAACAAATGACACAACGAGAGTGAATTGACCAATGACTCACTTTCATTGCTGAGCAAGAGCCAAGAAATAAGGTACACTCCTAGCACTGAAAGATTTTTCTTTGAAGTGCCATCTCCTAATGTCCTAGCCCTTGACTGAACAAAAGTTATGTGCTCTTCTACTGTGTTACCAAAAATATCTGCTGCCAGTGAACTGATGGAATTAATTAGTTCTGCAGAGCACTTCTTTCCAATTAAAATTCTGTGGAATCAATGAAAAATTTTATACCTCTGGCAGGACTATTTTAAAATTTGCACATGCTGCTAGTATTGACAATTCTTAATTTGATACTTAATAGAACCAAATAATTTATGCCTTGATTCTCTCCTGTTGCAGCTGACTCTGAATACATCCTACTATGGTGGGAGAAGAAATTCTCTGAGGGATGCACAATACCTAGTACCTAATTCCCTACTAAAGATCTGTATGAACTCTCTCAGGTCTTCGTCAAGAAAGGTCTAGCTTATTTTTGCCACGCTTGATGATGAAATGATCATCCTAAAATTATCAATTGACAGGTCGAAGTACCAGAAGAACCACTAGAATTAGATAAATTATTTCCTCTTTTGCTTTTTAAATGAACCTGGTTTGTTCCATATTTTACCAAAGTGTGAGCACTAATGGATAAAATCTTGTTGGCTCTAAGCCGCATAGCAACCTTGAGGGCGCAGTCCTTTGCAAAAAAGAAATTGTTCTGCAGCAAAGACAAAACAGGGTAAAAATACATGCCTTGTAAAGTTATAATTATTTGAAAGCAAGAAATGGCAGTAGGAAGTACTGAGTGACTTTAACTGGAATATCTACTGGTATCTACTATACAAAAATCTAAAGACGAAAACAGACCATAAAGGTCTTCTTATTTACCTTGCTCAGTGACATGGACCGAAAAACATCCTTCTGTAGAGATTGTGAGAGGACTTGTTTAGGCTCAGTGTAGGATGCCTCTCTGATCTAAAAGCTACTTTTGTCAATGAGAATTTTGTTGAAAAGAAACGTGCTTCATTTCCAAGGACATAATTTATTTTGGGTCCAAAGTGGCTCCTGCCCCGCTTTAAACATCGTCTCATCTCACTAACAGCAGAACATTGTTCTTGACAGAAATTCAATACAAAAATTCGCACTGAGGGCAAAGGGACAATTACTGACAAAAGAAGGAAGAAATCCAGTGTTGTTTTAGTTGCCCACTCCAATAGGTGTATGTCCTTCTCTCACACATTCCCTAATTTGGACCAAACAAGCCAAATGGTATCTCACTCACCTGCCATTAGGCATTTCAGCAGCATTTGAGAAACGCTGCTATTTTTCAGTAGTTTGTCCTCTGTTGTTTAGTTTCAGTGTGCATGCAGAGCACACCAGTCCCAACCCAAGCACCAGATGGGGCCATCGCTCTTACGGTGTTAAGCCCTTGGGAGCAGGGTCTCTTGTACTGCACATATGCAACATTATTACAGTTTCACAGTTGTTTGAGGCTCCTAATCACCAGTGAGTAATTGTAAAGGTAAAGGCTGTAAAAAACAACCACTCTTTTGAGCTAATCTTCCACTTCAGCTCTTCTTACTCTCTCTAAAATGCTGGATATCTTCAGGCAAAGGCAGAATAGCACAAACCCATGCTCAGGTTTTCTACTGCACCTTTACTGTGACTCCACCATCCAACCTCAGCCCACAAGGAATGTTGCATTTAGATAAGGATGATCTGAAATGTTAGGAGACCTCAAGGCCTCTGCTTTACCAATTGACTGTAGTTTTCTCCATGAACAGTAGAAAGAAGAGTTTAGTCCTATTGTATGTTTCTGTCACATGATAAAATACCTGTATAGGGGCTAATATATTCTAAGCAAACAGAAGCACGATGCAGCTCTAAAAGGTATATTATTTATTCATGTAAGCACATTTCCAGGTGATTTTACACACAGTTATACGCAACTAACCAAGCTATAACAATTAACCGTTTAAACAACTATTAATCATTTATAAACAGAACTTTAACTGTAGTCCCACTAAGCCTGAATTAAATCTGATTGAGCTAAAAGCATTAATGCTCCTTCCTCTGCAGCTGCCCAGAGTCCCAATGACAAGTCCCAAAGCCATGTTATTTTCATCTCACTTCCAATAAAATGCACCAGCCTAAAGTCTCCCACACACTTTGTCCTGAATTTGAATTAACACATTTATAAAGGAGAAAATCTGGACTCGTGAATATCTATCATGGATTTTCTTCTTCCCTCCCCCTCTCCAGATGACAACAAGAAGGAATCCTACTGTTCTATAGTGGAAAACTAAAAACAAATTAACGGCTGAGAGAGGAAATAAAACAGATTCTTTTTAAATCTTCCGTGGAAGAGTGCCTGATTCTATTTAAGTAAATGTCAAACTATAAATTGTTTCTAAAAAAATCATATTGAGCTAAAGATTCATTTAAAGTTTTCAACTAAAATTTTTCCTGACATCCATGGGCAGAAGTTTAACAGGCTCAGGAAAGAAATGTTCAGGCATTGGCATAACAATACAATTTCAGCCCAATTAAAGAAAGTAATCAAATAAAGCAAGCTCCTCTGTAAACATAGTACAGTGTTAAAGGTTTCAAATAGCTGAAGAGAAGAACAACCCAGTTTATAAGCTAATACAATTTAAGGGCCTCAATTTGTTTCATGTTACTGAAAGCAAAAAGATGCATTCTAGCAGACTGCTGCGTCACGGGACAAGCCATAGATGTCCCAACAGGCTGACGGTCCCAATGATGGAGAAGGCAGATGTCTAGGAAACAAGGAGAGCTTTTCTACTGCGACATGATATGTCAGAGGCATGAAGTTCCCCTCAAGAAAAGAGAGTCAATGGACCAGACAATTCATTCATGCAAAGTGGCAGAGATCCAGCAGATATTTGGCCTAATTTGTGGCTAGCTTGCTGTAAGTTTAGTTCCTTATCTGTGAAACTAAGCAGACTTATACCATGCACGCTTTTAAAACAACACAAAATAACCCTTACCAAAGACATGTGGTCCACTAGGGTGTGGTACATCCATCTTCTGTGATCTAAAGTATCCACTCCACACACCCATGTGACAGGATTTACCCAGGTAATGGAAAACGGGAAATTTTATCATTCCCAGTGCATATATTCCATAAGTCAATTCTGCAGTAGATACTTAACAGACGGAGGCAAGGGCGACAAAGGTGGACACAGACAAGACAGGCACAGAGCAACAAGGACATTTTTCCCAGGATCCCACAGGATCGCTGTGGCAAGGTCCAGACTCCTCACTTTTTTATGCCCTAACATGCAATGCACATCAGTAAGTGCCCAAACGGATGAAAATGTATGTGAAAATGAACCCCCGAGTAACATCTTTCCACTTACAGTTAAAGCAGGCTCTCTGCTTAAAAACTCCTGAGCAATGACTTCTATACCATCTCTTGCTGTTCCACTCCCACTCCAAACACTTAATTAGGTGGGAAGTGATCCCAAAACATTACTTTCACTTGTAAAATGTCACTAAGTGAAATACAAGCAGACTGTCCCTGTCCTCCGTTGCTAAAATAAAAGCTTTTCATCCATGTTTAATGCAACCACCAGCTAAAGTCCGAAGATCTGTCATGGTTTCTAGCGTGATACTTACCTAGGATTGTCACAAATTACATGTCCACATTTAGCATTGTAGTGGTGTATAGCCAATTTAGGGACTGGAAAAAGTCCAAGAGGCTCAGATAAGATGCTGCTTTGTAGGAGATAATTTGTCTGATAAGGAGTTCTTCATAATTGGAGACAGCCTGTTTCTGGTGTCTATGCTAAACCAGATGTATCAACAGCAAGTGCATTTTGCAGATTAATGAGCTCCATGCTTGCATATGTCAGATATGGACATTGGCTGCACCACTGAAGTATAATCGTTCTCTGATGCATTCCCACAAGTTCTCTGCAGACCCAGAAGAAATATACAGTCCCCATGAATTCAGTAATAATACCGTAATTCACTGCTAACAGTCATGGGCAATACTTCAGGTATCTAGTAATGTACATAAGCAAGAGTAATATGGACATGATAACGCCCAGTTAGATTATGCAGCATACTTGTCCACACACTTAACCCTGCAGTGAAGCCACGCAGATTGGAAGACACCTCATGAGGTCATTAGGTGTTCAATGGGTCTTCATTTCAGGGTCAAGGCAGTTTAACCACTGAAAATTTTTCAGTAAAAGGTGTAAGACTGTGAAGGGGGGGAGGTTGGCAGCTAAAAGGCTGAGAAGCACCAGTTATAGTCTAAATACCACTCATGTCTTAACCATCTGAGGTAGGAGTGCTGTTACACTCTCTCACATGGGTTGGATATATTGAGGCAACATCAATAGACTACAGAAATGACAAGCCACACAATTGTCTTGCTGCAAGAATGTCTTCTCAAATTGCCATTTATTAGAATCACATGCTCCCAGAAGAGCAACAGGGAGCACTGTAATGTGAAAAAAGCATTTGTACTGTCCCTTCTGCAAAGACACACCCAGAATCTCATCAAATTCAGACAGGATCTCCTAATACAAAATGCCTTGAAATTGGTACAAACAAAAGACTAACAATCCCAATCTTAATAACAATCTTGAAATTTTCCAGCTTTTTTCTGTGTGAAGTAAATACACATAAAATAAAAATTCAAAAGGAGAACATTTCAGCTGTAAAGCTGTTGAGAGAAAAGAGTTTTTACTTCAGTGGTCTGAATCGTCCAGGCTAGTCACAATCAGGAACTCATCACTGGGCGGGTGGTTGCTGTTCTCTTTTAAAAGCATCTCTATAGACACGTAGACTTAATATTTAAACATCTACAGACTCCAGGCTGCAAATCTCTGTGCATCAGCAAGAGTGGACATTAACACAAGTATGTGACTGAGACTCTATCTTCTTATTGCAATACCACATTGAGGGCCTGAGCAGACGGAGGCTCCATGTAGGAGACAGGACAAGAAGTGTCTCAGGGATTTGGATGGTCTTTGTGTGCTGCCCTCACTGGGTTTTCTCTGGGGAGCTGCAGAACAGAGTAAATCACAGTTAAATGGCAGAGGCAGAGGTCCTGACAGTCTGAACAAAAAGGACCATGAACAAACAGCTCTGCTCTGTATTGCCTGCTTTCCAGTGAAAACATCGTTCTAATGTGTGTACTTCAGCACTTCAGTGGGGCTACAGACACACATATGGTCTCCAACAGGTAACAGATAATACACAAAACATTAAGCCAAAGAGTCACAGGTTAGACTTGCCATGTAAGTGGCCAGAGAAAAGATTTCCAGATCAACCAGCTCCATGCAGGCACCTTGGTAACTTGCCTATTGAGCATTATTCAGTGTGAGCAAAAGAACGTCAGTCTGCCTTCCATTACACTATGTACATAGAGACAGTGCTGCCAATTTAAGATGTTAATTGAAAATAGCTTATCTGCTTTTAATTCACAACCTGTTGCCGTCCAAATTAACTTTCCTATATAGATTTGGCTTCAGGCACCTCTAACAAAAGCTGAGAGCCAGCATATTATGGAGTAGGTTTTTCCAAATGTTCAGAAGCATTTGTGAGAGCTCAATACAGCTTCAAAATAGACACAAACAATACAACCAATTTAGGGATGATCCAAAACTACTGAGTTGCCTGTGGCAGTCTGAAAACTACTGGCTGCCAAAGAAATCAACCTAAAATTGCAACACTTATGATTTTATGTTTATATCTCAAATGCTGGCAAAACTGTGGGCCTTGGGCAGAGTCCCTCGGTGAGAAGCACATTTAATCTTCAGTCAACATAATTTAGCTGTGGAAAAAACAACCTGAAATACAGCTTGCAAAGCTACCAAAAGCTGGTCTAGTAATTACTGGCTCAGACTATTTATAAATAATAAGCAGTTGGCCTTTTGGAAATACTGCTAGAATATGTACTGGATGCGAAGCAGGGAATTGATGTCCTCGAAGATAAGTATCATCTGGAAATAACTGTTATTACAACAGTTGTATAATAAACAGCAAAGGATTCTCTATAGTATGAATGCTGCACAGCTATGGGTGTGGAAAACACAGATAACTGACAAGCATTAACAATTTTTAACCAGGAGGATAGGCAATACAACCTAATTGCTGACATCAGCTATCTGAATTTGCAGAAGCAGTTCAAAAGGTACCAAATCCCATTTCTTTGTGTGAAAGATCATATTCAAAAATTTGTATTTGAGTCTGCTGTTGACTGCCATAGATGGTAGCCTACTTTTGAAAGCAAGTGGGATTTTGTTGAACTTAGCAACTTGACAGGGAACTTAAATGTCCGTGATCTTGTACAACTAAAACACTGAAGTCAGCACTGGCTACTCTCATGATTTTATCGGGATTCATATGATTTAGTTTTTTTAAAAATATTGTTGTAGCTTCCACAGTCATACAACTCCATGGGAATGCCAACACCACCTTTTTTTTTTTTTTTTTTTTAAATTTAGCTGTAAATATATAGCTCTATTTCTTTAAAGACGTTATTGATATTTTTAAAACCCTAAAACCCATCAACAAATCAGATAAACTGTCCCATGATTTCCTGTCACAAATTGTAAATGCTGGAAGGTTGCAAAATGGAGGAATGCAGAGGGAATTACTCCTCTCATATCAGAACATACAAACTTCTAAGCAGGTCTGAAAAAAATGCCTGTGAAACCTGCCCAACGACCTGGTGCTACAGGCCTTCTCAGAGGACAGGGTAGGATTTTGCAGAACAGGGGTGTTAGTGATATTAGCCTGCAGAGGACAGGATGGATCATACACTCCAGGACTTGTCTGTTTGGGGACTTTTTCCAGCACAGCTATTCTGCATTAGTTCTGCTAGGCACTGATGTATCAGAATCAAAGGATTTTATTCTGAATTAACCAGACTAAATCTGAATAAAGAATCAACTATTTGTTAATTGCAAGGAACCACAATGTTTTTAACTTCACACTCTATTTTAGTCCTCCTTCCTCCATCCTCCCCCCTCCACCAAGCAAGCTGGGTCTCAGAAACCAAAAGCATAGCTGCAGCCCCATGCTTTCTGAGCTTTTCCTTGGGAAAAAAGAAACCTAAAAAACACTGCAGTGCTGACAGCTGCAGCAGATTTGCTATGCTAAAAAACCCCAAACCACAAAACCTAAACATGACAAGTGGGTAGGGGATATTTTCACAGAAATACATGCTAAATTACACAGTACAATCTTATGATGTTACTCGAGTTATTAAATGTGATGCTCAGTTAAGTGTGTAATACAGTATGTTACAGTGTGTAATAACACAAGCTTGGTATGCTTCTGGGCTGAACCGAGTATTCTGAAAAAGCAGCCAGGGAGAAGTCTCAGACCATGGCAGTTGCTGAAGCAAGAAGTTGCCCATTTAGTACCTACAGCAGAGTGGACAAGATGTTAAAATTGGTTTCGAAACGGGTGGAGAATATGTTAAAATTCATTTTCAGATAAAGATATTAGCTAAATTTATGGCCTTTCGAAACAACCTACAATGAAGTGCTTTAACCATTGTTTAATAACATTGTACTGTTAGAGTTCAGTGTCAACTGTTACCCACTGTTTGCAGATTTGAGCAGGCATCTCGGGGCCCGCGTGTGGACAAACTGGTGGGCCAACTGGAAAAAGTCCAGAGGCAAGTAACAAAAATGACTTAAGGTCGGGAAAATATGACAGATTCGGAGGAGGAAGGGGTGAAGTGACATTCTTTAAAAGGAAAAAGACATGAAAAGGTATACTTCCGTTTCCAAAACCTTGGCACAAAGAGGAATGGAGGGTTCTGTTCTCTGCATCTGTATGGGATGGGACCAGCAGTTATGGCCCTAAGCGGTAGCAAGGTTAGACAACAGGAAAAGCTTTGCAGCAATGCAGTTTCCTGGGAGCATTGTGGGGAGCCAGCCCCACCACTACAAGTCTTTCAAATGAGTTAGAAGAACATGTTACAAAGTGACCTTTGGATAAAAATATGAATGACACATCCTTTCAACACCCTATCAGGGTGTATTTGACACCCTGCTCACTAACTGGCTACACCAAACCACTCAATTTTACTGCAGATTCTCTGTACTATCTCCAATGCCAAAAAAGTAGACTAAGCTGCTGCCAAAATATAACAAACCGGTATGGGGTTATGAGGATGTATTCTCCCTTTACCTTAATGCTTGCAGAGGCACGATTTGATGCAGAGTACAAGAAACCCAAATTGTGCTATGACACAACCTCCAAGAAAGACCTATGCCCAGCTTTCTGCCATGAGGGCTCAATAGGCCTAGCAGTTCCCATCGCCCTGCCTGTTTTCCAGGGAAGCTCCTCCACCCTTGTTCAGTGACAATGTGTATTTTTCCCATAGACATTCCCCCTGCATTACACAGCTAGTGAGCCAGAAAACGCAATCAGAGACCAACTGCTTGTCTCTTATTGCACAGGAGTGTCAGACACTTCCACAAGCAAAGAATTGAGATGGATGTGGTTTCTGCCTCCTGCCGACCACTCACTACCCTGCACTGCTGTGGGGTGCATAAGTGCCTCCTCTCTCCTGAAATCTGCAGCTTCCAGCAGCTTTACCCTTCCATGCTCATGTTGATAACATCAGCGCCTCCACCTTTCCTCCGCCCACTCGGTACGTCAAAGAGAATGACATGAGCAAATATTTCATAATCCAGGCCTGAAGTACTTTACAAATAATTACACCTACTTCTGATAATTCTCTGGGGTCAGTGCACTGAAATTTCTGCACAGTTAACAACTGTGTTACCCTAAAGCACTCATTATAGAACCCATTTACGATGCTGCCAAGAAGCAGAAGCAAAGACATTTTCTCAAGATGGAACATGCGTGAATTTCATTCCCATCATGCGCTATTGGGAACTCCCCAAGCAGCAGATGGGGCTTGCAGGCTGCTCCTTGCAGCCAGTAGATTCTACATCACTGAGTATGGCTAAGTTATTTCCACATTTGTTGTCCCTCTACCACCTTCAGCTCCTGGTTAATCTCCACAGACAGAAAGGCTAAAGATGCAATATATGATTTTTCTCCATGCAACCAACATACTTAAATCATCCTTAAGCTTTTCAAACATAGCTTCACTTCATCTCTCTAGGTCAGCACTTTGCCAATGCTATAAAAGTTTGGAATAGCTATATTTGGCACTGAAGTCCACAGGTATAAATGGAACTAAGTCAGTCAGTCACCATGAATGGGGTAAAGAGTTACTATAGCTGGTTTCTGTAGGACAGATACCAATGCAGTGGAATGGAGATGCAAAATGGTTTTGCACAGTACAAAGAAGCAGCAAAGCATAGACCTGGGCACACAGACATAGACAAAAGTCCCATAGATGAGACACCCAAGAGGTATGTCCTGTAGCCTACCCAATTCCTTCAGCTTAACCAAAAGATGTGAGAAAAACAGCCACTACAAAGCAAGTATCTTGGCAGATTCCAGGGCAATTAATATGAAGAAAAGAGCATAAAGTGAGATGCATGTATTTTATTTACATGTAGACATACAGATCCTTACAGGAGGGATTCTCAGCAGCTGCTCCCATCAATTCTACAATATTCTCAATAAAATGTATAAACAATGACATCAATGCTTACAAGAAAGTGTGATGGGGACCGCTGTTGTACAATACTCAGGCATTACTAATCTAACGGAATACCCATGAGGTCGGTTTAAAGTTTTATGCATGTATCCATGCGTATATCCACACAAACACATTATAAAGGTGCTCATTCCCACCATGTATTGGGCACTGTCCTAGCTGCCCAGGCCCATGTGCCTACTCTAGACAATACAATGAATTCAAGGACATCTGAAGGCAAGCAAGATCTGACAAGGATGACATGAGTTGCTCCTGGGAACTCTTTTGTTTTCTGACCAGTTTAGGTGTTACAGACTTTGCAAGGAGAGACAATGTATGAGGCAAGGCTAAACTCCAGAGATAACTTCCCCTATTCTTAGTCATTCCCTGTATGTCTTAGATTAAAAACACACAAAAACATAACGAAAACGAAGTACAGAAGAATAACAAATCAAGGGAAGACAGATGTCTTTAGACCCCTGGAGTCTACCCTAAAATTTTAATTCTTTCACACTAGACCCTGGGACCACTGCATTTTGCCCTGAGACACTCCATGATTCAGCTGTTGAAAGAAAAGCAGTTGCCAAAAGGCAAGAAAAGCAAGGGGAAAAAAGTCAAGCTGAGATTCTGTAGCTGAGAGAGCCTTGACTTCAGCAGAGTACACTTCAACACTCTTTTCCATCTTTATCACTGGCTTCTGGGTGATGCCAGAAATACAGTGACCACCAAGCAAGCTTTGCCCCCTCCTCACTGTTTTGCTAAGGAAGATGCTACAAAAGTTTCACTCATCGCCACATACTGTTTTTTCACACACAAGAATTAGTCCTCTCAGCACTCCTAATACTGCATCTCATGCTTCAGAGATTACACAAGAGTAACAGGGTGCAAGAAAATAAGGCACCACCTTGAAAATTTGGCAGGAAAAAAAAAGGTTTCTAGTGCTCAATTATCTGCAACAAGTTGTTAGCTACTGCTTTCTTCAATTCCAGTCCCACTCAGTGCAAGTAACAGATGTCCCTTCTTCACGCTTTATTCTCTCCTCTGGAAATTATGTTTAAGTTGCTTTGACAACTGGCAGCCATGAGCAGCCTGGAAGAAACTGGCAGTATTGAGGGCAACACAAAACCCTTCACCTTTCCTCAGGTGTTAGAAGGACAAGAAGGTTGGAGTAGTTACTGCTACAGGGTTTACCACAGCTGACTGACAACATATGCCCATGCTGCTCACCTGCCCTATGTATCAGAGCAAGGGGTGGGTACAGGGAGTCTGGAGTCCCTACCACACCACTGATGTACCATGCTTGCCCACTTTCTCCATTTCTGAGCCAAAACCATTCTCACTGCCTTTTGAAAGCTACCCCACTTTAACACAGGAGTAAGACAGCCACATGGGAATTTGTACACTTGGCTTTTCATCCAAGGTCAGTTGTGCCTGATCCTATACACCACTTGGGCTGACAGGAGCATCCTGTCACAGCTTCGGGGAATTTCTGCTTGCCTTTTTGCTGGATACCATGAACAATGGTAGCAGTGCCAGGTATCACCTGGCTGCAGTTCCTGGCCCTGGCACTGCTGACACCACTCTGGTGTGCGGTCAACCACCAGAAGCAAAACTGAGCTCATAGACACAGAAGAACAGGGCTTTGTGTTCCCTCCTGAAGAGGCTGTGGTAGTTACATAGTGCTTTATGCTTCCCTAATTATTCCACTACCAGTACATGATTTGGCTACACTTCATTTCTCTGTGCCCTCCACAACGGCACCTGAACAGTTCTGGCAAGGCACAAATTAAGACCACCAAGTTTTAGCATCTGACTCATGCTGAATGGGATTGGCTACAGATTCAGTCTATCTACCCGGTTAAGTAACTCATTTTTTCCAGTTGCTTTCTCCCCAGCTGCCGCACAATGAGCTGCAGCTCATGACACGCTCCCGGTTGTCTCCTCTCCCTGCCTGCGCCAGCAAGCGTGGCAACGCGTGCTGCAATAGCCCACGACGGCAGAGGATGATTAACATGCGCATCATCACTGTTTTTTTTTTTTTCTAGTTCCACCAACCTCTTCACGAGGAAGCAGCATCTGTTAAGGAGAGCAGGACACATGCTTTATGCAACACAACAGCCCCCAGCATTGCTTGGGAAGGCGTTGCATGGGAAACAGGAGCTCACCAGGCAGCACCAGCTATAGCTTCTAGTGATCCTGCTTTTCTGCCAGTGTTTTCACTGCCTTTCTCTTGTTAGAATGCCCCATGGAAGAGAAGTCATAAAGGATTTCTTGGTGCTGCCGCAGAGGTGAAGAATATCACATTACACCCTCTGCAACTCTGGTTTTTGGAAGGTATGCCAAAAGGTACAACTGCACAGAAAAATCCATGTCAATTATTTTCCTCTATATAAAGAGTTTCCTAGACTTGTAAGAAACAAAGCAGGCCCTGAAGAAAAGTGATTATTGCCCTGCAGTGTTTTGCTCTGATCTAGGGAATGCAGAACCAACATGCGGACTGCTGAAAATGGGCTTGTTGCTTCCAATTTGTTCCTTGGTGAGAAGTCCTCCCTAACCACATATCTCAGAAGAGCTAAGGACTTCTCCAAAGATAATGGGGGAAACAATGGGAAGCAGCGATAGCCGTGGCAAAACCTGCAGTGAGTTCATTCATCATAAAATGAATTATGCCAAGACAGCACTCTTGCTACATTGTTATCATGACCAGGTACTGATTGCCATCAGCTCTGTATCAGCTTAATGCTGAATGCGTGTTCTTCTGTCTATAAAGAAAAGCTTACTGTTCTACTACTTACTGTTGCTAAGCATTTGCCTTGCTCTCTAAATCTCTGCACGGTCAACAATCTATTATTTGATGTACTAGTATTCAACGTAGTAAAAATAGAAAAAGAAACAAACATTTTAAGCTCTATACAACAAAAAAACTATAATGCCAAACATCACTGTAACATATGTAATAATAATAATGAAATATGATTGTTTTTTTCCACGTTTGCTGATATTAAACATTGAACAGTAAATTCAGGGAACTTCTGTGCTTGTGGCAGCAGTGAGAGCCATGATTACTTTTTACTGAAGGAAGACTACTAAATGTTCCCAAAGCCATGGAAAATAAGGTGTTGAAAAGCAAATGTGAGAGTTTGGAGGGACCAGAAGATAACTTAAAAATTGTTATTTTACCCATTTTTTTTTATTTTTGAAAAGGAAGTGTGGTGGTAGTGCTGCTCCTTCAAGACTACAGAAACACTGCTAGCAAAGGGGAAATAGAAATAGTTTCTTTAAGAATTGGAAGACAGTTCTTATTCTGTCAGCACCTCTTTCTCAATGAAACTGAGGAAATGACGAGTCCTTTGAAAATCTCTTCCCCAAAGCAGGAGGGTCGAAGCAGGATCCCTACTGTATTACTGTTTAAAATGCTTGCAATTTAACCACACCAGAGTGACGTTGGAATGGGAACACATTTCCTCCATCCCATCAGATCTATTACTGTATTAATATTTGAATTTGCTTTCATATATTGTATCTACCTCTTTCACAAGCACAAGTACTTGCAGGTGTATTCAGATGCAACACCCTTTAGAAACACAAGACTGTGTACCTCACTACCTAGGGAAGACTATCATGGCACCTCTTGATTTAGAAACAAATCTTTTGGTATGCCCCACCTTACAGAGGAACCAGGACTTGAACAAGAAAGGTGGGAGGGGAAGATTTTCCCCTAGCAGCTCTGAACATGTCTCGTGTCCAGCCTGCAGAGGCAGCTTGTTAGATGATAACACATTCAGTATCAAAATTCTCTTCAATTGCCTGTGAAAAAAACACTTCTACAGATTTCCCTCCTCCATGTGCATTGAAAAGCTGTGCCACAAAGTACTGCTGTAAAAAGCACTAATGAGCTATATCCTCTCTGAGACTTCCAAATCCTTGACTTCTTCATTATTTCTGAGTGGTTCATTGTGCACACCCTGTTTCCACTGAGCCATTAGTTGACTTCGCTTTCCCTCTCTGTAACCAGCCTCTTTACCATTGATCATGTTGATTATCAAGTTATATTTTTCCCTTCCTCTTGGAGACTGAAACAAGGGATGTAAGTAACCGTGTGTCCTGGTTCCGGCTGGGACAGGGTTAACTTTCCTCCCCATAGCTTGGGGGTGTGCTGTGCTGTGTTTTGGTTCGGTATAAAAGGAGCATTAATGGCCCATTGATGCTTTGGCTGGTGCTGGGGGATACCTGCTGCACCAGGGCGGGGGGAGCACCCAGCTGGCCAATGGGGTATTCTATACCATGTGACATCATGCTCAGTATAAAAACCAGGTGTGTGGGGGGGCTCACCCCCCAGTTTGGGACATGCGGTCGGCGAGCAGTTGCATTGTGCATCGTCTGCTTTGTGTATTCTGTTATTGTTGTTGTTGCCATTTGTTATTATTGCTGTTCTACTTCTGTTTTATTTCAATTATTAAACTGTAATTATCTCAACCCGGGAGCTTTCCTACTTGTACCCTTCCCGATTCTCTCTCTCATTCCACCGGTGGGGGAGGGGGGGAAGGAACGGGCCGGGGGCAGTGAGCGGCTGTGTGGCGTTTATTTTCTGCTGGCTGGGGTTAAACCACGACATCTGGGGAACTTCATTTGCTCCTTCTCATTGTCCTAAGGCCCCTGATGGCTTCTAGCAGTCCCATACATCCTTCTGGCTACCAGGCTGAACACTGTGGGACAGTAGGGGGGAAGCAGTCAGAGCACACGTTTGGAAACAAAAGACCTCCATCCCATCTCTGCCCATCATGTGCAATCATGACTCTCCCTTCCCTCCCTATAGTCCTCACTGAGCAATGGTTTCTCACTTTGTACAGTGCAAGGCACAACGCATACCCAATCTCACACAAGTCTTGTAGATCTAACCATTATTTTCTTTCTGAAGTTCATATCAATACGAGTCTAATGCAACTTGATATAGAGAGTCAGCCTCCAAGAGGCCGAAATAAGAAGTATCCCATTTTGTTGCTCAGGTGACATACAGCAGGGCTAACCTGGAAAAAGTGATGATAAAAGCATGCCCTATAAAAATAAAACAAATACATAAATAATATATATTCCATCTGCCAGGTCTCAGAAAAGATACAGAGGGCCAGATACGTTACAGTGATAAAAGGATATGAATTTTTGAGCATTTGACAATGACTGGGCAGATGACATTCCTGTTTGCTGACTCTCCTGAATTTGGAACAATACTGGACTCAGAGGGATTATCCCTGAGGTTTCCGGTAATAGAAAACTACCTCCTACACTACAAACACCTCACTGCAGTATTTAGAACATGCAGCAACTAGCTTAAAAAAACCCAAACAGAAAACAAAAAACAAAACCAAACCCTGAAAAACACGGAGTTAAGACCAAGAGTTAATCTGAAGCTTAAAAGCAGGGCAATGTGCCACTTTTTAATTTTTTTCATTGACCCCCTTACCTCTAAAACCAGCTGCCTCCAGTTGACAAAACTCATAAATAAAATAGTTGTACTGTGACCAGGGTGAAGTAAAAGGACAGTGGATTCAGAAACACATAATGATTAGCCTGCAGAATAAGGAGCCATCTCCTTATTGTATTCTGGGACTGTGATTCAGGCTCGTAGGTGAACAGTGTCTCCAAGAGGATGAGGACAAAACACACTGGCACCAGTTCACAGAAGTTCTCCCAGTCGCTATTCAGCTTTTCTTGTTTTGGGGACTTGTAAGTTAGTGTTGACTGATTGTAAGGGCAATCCATGCCACTGAGGGAATGTGCTGTGAAAACAAGCCACAACCTTGTTTTTGCCATACACTCAAGCTGCTCTCTGTTCTTGGGCTGGCACTTAGACCCCCTCCAGGACACAATGACCTCTGAGCATGGACATAACTATTTTAGTGGTACAGAGATGTCAGTGCATAAATGCCTGCTTCTCCAGAGGAATAGTGCTGGGAGACTGTGCAGACACCTCCAAGCAAACTGCCTTCAAATCAATTAGAGCTGAGAAGCAGCATGCCCTATGCTCTTGGAGTTTGGACTTAACAGCTGCACTCTTCACTTCCTTAGATCCTGGTGCTGCACTTCATCTACAGAAAAACATGCTCCAAGAGTGCCAGGGACCAGCCCTTCTTGATCTCTGCATTCATTTTGTCACTGTTCCCTTTCACCTGCTCCCTCTCTGCGAAAGCAGCAGGCTCTCTCATCTCCTGATCTTCCCTCCTTTCCTGACCAATGCACCATCCTTGCTAAGGTTGTTGCTCCCAGGCAGGAGGCTTCTGCTGACTGGCTGTAGCAGAGCTGGTGAAAGTCCAACACACTTTCAGATTTCCTCCCCTTAGTAATGCCCTTTCCCTTTCCACTCTGTCCAGTCTTCTCCAAGATGCTTCTCAAGCATGGGCTTAGCCTGCTTCTGGCTGTCAGTCAGCTGAACCTCCCTCTCCCTGTGGCAGATATCTGTGAGATGCAAAGATCCCAAGGAAGAACATGATTGAAATTAAGGACATTCTTAACCAGCTTGCCAAAGCCACTTCCACTTTCCAAACTTGGAAACCTCCATTGTATTTGTTCTTGCAATGAGTTTAAGGACAGTTCTGCTGCTGTGGGAAGTTTAGAATATGACATTTCAGAGGCAATCCTTTTAAGTGCTGTGCACAGTTTTATGATAAAGAGATAATGATAAATGGGATTCTCAAAAGAGGATACTGGTTAGAAACACATAGTAAAATTAATCCTCACCCCGGTGGCAAGACTCCTGTGCAAATTTTCTGTGTGGCAAGTTATTTGTGCAAGCTTCTTAACTCTAAATGTAGCACTGTACACTCACTGACTGAATGTTTTAGTCAATGCTAGATGCTAGCAAATGGTCCCAAAACCTCAGGCACATTCTTGTAACCCAAAATACAAAAATCTTCTAGCCTGGGATAAATTATGCAATTACAAGAACAAAAAAAATGACACAAAGAACTAACCTGGTTTCAGTTTGCATTGCAGACTCAGAATGCCAACTGGAAGAGTTAAGCAGATTGCTCCAGTTCATTTTCAAGCATACATGCACACACCTTTAAGTAAAATTTCTCAAGAGGTCAGAAGTAAGTAATTTCTAGGTTGTTCTGGGTTGCACAGGAAACGCTGTTCTCAGAGCAAGACATGGGAATACAGATCAGAGGCACTTTCAAAAGACTGTCCAACCCATGCTGCCTTGCAGAACATAGCCATTGCTCTAATGCGAATGTGTTGTGCCCTCATGTGGGATGATCCCTTACACTGCTGCATGCGAGACCAACTTCCCCAAAGTGCTCACCACCTGGCAGCTTTCTCTATGACATTCCCAGAAGGTCATTTAAAGTTGCACCAGGAAATTTAAAAATCCAGATCCTTCTTTCCATGTCTAAAGGGGAAGAGGGCCATAACTCTCACATTTGAGGCCTGGTAGCTGCAGGAACAGCTTCATCCGGGGCCACATGAAGAGTTGCATCCCAGCATTGCAGCACTCGTATAGCCTGGGACTTAACCACAACACGGTGCTGCATACAGAAGGTTCCCTGCTGAAACTCAGTTTGGGAACTCTGTATGACTCAGAGCCTAGAATACAGTAGAAAAAAAAGAAACCGAGTGCAAACCATCCACTTTCCAAGCTTATTCTGCATCCAAACCACAGTGATTCTCCAGATCACTGTAGCATGCTAGAAACTCTCTTTTTTTTTGCATTGTCTGATGAAGAACGGAAGAAAAGTGTTTCCTCCCTGGGCTGCCTGAGAGGCCAAACAAGGTCATGAGAATGCCCTTGGAACCCAGGTAGTAACAGACACTAAACACACAAAGATGCTGAAGCCCCTAGGAGAGGCTTATTCTTGGCAAGTTGTGAAAAAAGTGTTTAGATTGTACCACAGAGGACTGTAAAGCTTTTTGAAGACAGTACCATCTTCAGAAGGACTCCTGTGGTTAGTAAATATCCAGCTGGTATGCATGAAATCAGGTCTATACCTGCAGGTAGGCACGTAGAATTTTCCAATCTTGGTTCATTTTTATTAAACTGGTAATGATGATGTCACTTCTCCTTTTGGAACAATATGCACTGAAATATTTAAAGGATTGAAACAGAGAAGGGAGGCACCCCACCATGTTTCTGCCATGGATTTCAAAAGTTTTGAACGATGCTTTCATACAGTCCATTACTTTGACAACCCATAAGCTTAAGTATGTGAGCCCAAACTGATGAAGCTAAAGGCAGTCCACAAGCAAATACTCCGATCCTCGCTGTATTTTTAGGTCAGCATCACTATGTGTTGGAGCTGCCTTTGAAGATTTTATCCCCTTTCACAACTTAGTTTGCTCTGAATTTCTTTACCAGACAAGTTTGGCTCTGACAGAAGTAACTTATTAAATTTCAGGCTGGTGACTGCAAGCGTAGACAGTGTAAATCATGGAAGATGGAAGGCCAGGGAATGCAGAATACGTGCTCTTAAGTACTGCTTCATTTGTAATACATGGCTAACTTTGATATTTTCCTAGTACTGTGTGCTCAGTATACCATGCTCTTCTCAGCAATTTTGAGTCATTTTGAGAGGAGCAAGAGAATTTTTTACTACACTGAACATATTTTCACACTGTTATTTCTCTAGACAATCATTTTGTTAGAGATTTTCCACCTCTTACACTTGCAAAAATTGCTTTTATTTAGAAAATAGGCTTTGATCCTCCTGGGAGGAAGAATTGCAGAACTCCGATGTATTGTGCGTGATAAAGAAACTTTGCTGGACCTAAATCCCTCCACAAGCCTTTGAATTGCAAACTGGGAACATCACCGGTTCAGAAACTAAGGTATGAAGGAACCTGTACAATTAAGTGTCTGGATTGCTATGTACAAAGGTCATCAGCATCACTGATTGAGTTCATACTTAGGCACAGACAAATTCAGGCCCTTCTCTCCCCAAGTCACTCAGCTGTGATACAAGGATGCCATTCCTGTTTTCTCACAGTGCTCCATCTGTGTGCAAAAGTAAAAAATCATGGTCACTTGGAGAGCTGAAGGCCAGGGGCAGGGGTGTCCCCAAGTCATTTTCAGTGGGAGAAAAAATGAAACAGGGAACAGCACCACCTCAGCTGCTGACAACACCTGGCATGAAATGGTGGATGGAGGGGGACAGCATCTGAGATACCCTACAAAGCACTGCAGAGCAATCCTATGTGCTTCGAATACTGCACCCAAGGGAGCAAATTCCCCAGTTTTCATACATTTCAATGACAATTTGAATGTTTTAACTATTACAAGCCACTCTGGGGGGAAGAGGGAGCCACGTGAACACACACTCACAACTCAAAAGCCAGTATTTGTGCTGCTAACAAATGAATCTGTCAATGTCCAGAAGTGACATGTTTGGATGGCAGCCATCATTAACGGGCACATTGGAAATATCACTCAGTTCTAATTACCGACTGCTTTGGAAAGTATGATTGTCAGTCTATCTAATAGAAATGATTTCACATGCATTGTTACTAAGTACAGCAGAGATGTAAGCATTTCAAGCCTTTTCCTTTGACAAATAGACATAATTTGACAATTCAGATGCAGTCCATACTTATCTGGGCTGTGGTTCAACGTAAAATCTTTTACTGTCATTCAACTGTCCAAAACATCAGTTAACAGAAGGAATTTATTGTGGGGTGTTGGAGGAAATGAAATCAGAAGGTCTTCTCTTGCTGAGAAGGCTCTGAATGCTCAGTGCTATCACTGAAATTGCTCTGGGCCATGTCAGTACTATAAGCTGGCAATTACACCAGCTATTTGCAATGACAGGCTTTTCAATTGAGAAATTCAAGAAGAATAGCAGGCTTAATTGTTGCTGTAAAACATTTATCTCCAGCAAATTTATTTTTGGTAATCTTTAACATATAGCAACATCTGAAAGCAGATATCCGCTGTAGCTGGTTTGCCATTCATGAAGGACAGGTCCAAAAGAGTTTAGAGCCCAAAAGCCCTTTCACAAAAGAGATTTTCCTCTAGTGACTGCCAAGAAAAAAGGTACCTTCACTATCCTCCCCTAATTCACCTGAGGATGTGGGTGGGGGTAGTTTATGCTGCTCTTGACAGCTTCAGTATTACCTAGAAAAGTCTACAGTGAAACTGTAAGCTTGCTGGGGAAAAGAAGATAGTGAGGATGGGGAGTGGAATGCCTGAAAAATACCAGGATATCTGACTAAAGAGGAGATGGAGGAATGGGTACACTAGGAGAAAAAAGCATCAAGAATGACCTTGCCAAGGAACTACATGACAACACAGCAATGTCAAGAGCAACGCCACCTGGCAGCAGCAAGCGGTCTGCGTGGGGCAGTTCTGCTTGGCAAAACAGGGCATCCCAAAAGCAAGGCAACCGTTGGTTTACCTTTTCTGTATTTTTCCCCTGCCCTGTTTGTTTCAATTAAAAAGTAAATCCAGAAAATAGGCACTTAACCTGTCATGTGGATAAAATACCAGGCCAACTCCTCCAAGTATTCTGAGAACATTTTCAGGAAAAGCAGAAATTGCTTTTCTACTACTCAAAGCAGTGCTCTGAAGGCAACCTGGGTAAGTGTGTGTGTTGTGGAATAGCACAGACTGATGAGAGCTAGATACAAAATCCCTCTCGGTGCTGGTTGAGCAGCAGGGCAAGCAGCCCATGCCAAGCCACTTGCTGCCATGTTAGGATGGCTGTGACCCTGAGCTGCAAACTCAGGTCTCTACAGCCAAGGTCACTGCACCAGCCGAGGCATACACACGACCTGCCTCCGTGCACAGCAAGCCGTGCAGCCCTCTCCAAGCTATCAGCCTTGGAGGTCCTGCCAGGCTCGCAGGATTACTCCGTAAGCCGAAAAGTGAGAAGCTCTTGCATGCTTGTTTCCCAATGCTTATGGGCTTCATTTGTAAACAGGATTATTTGGGGTGCTCAAACAAGGGTCTTTTATACCTATTTTTGAGTGGATGTGGTAAGAGTTAGTGCTGAGTACTGGAATACCATTTCTTTCAAAGTGTCAAGGGGACACCCTGCAGCTGAGACACTGCTTTCACCAGCCATGCCTGAAAATTACTTTGCACAGTCCTCATAGAAGATCTGTGCAGGGGTTTTTGCCATTTCTGAATGAGAAAGCCAGTAAAACTCTAAACATATAAATCTTCAGAATAAACCTGTGAAATCTCTTTGAGCTTTACAGCTGTAATACTTGGTCAGGGATCACTCAATACTTCTTTTTCCCGAGCTTTGCTTTGTCTCTTTGTACACAATTTTACTGATTTGTTAAAGGTAATTCTTACAGCTTAAAAGGACAGCAGCAACCTTGAAATGAGTCCCATTTTGAGGGGGTGGAGGGGGTAGAGTGAAGACAGTTTTGGGTACCATGCAGTGCTCCATGCCACCTCTTAGCCTTTGTAAACATGCATTATTTTTTCCATAACTATGTCAGTAGTAAATTTCCTACAGCTGGAATGGCACCCTGCGGGACTCAACAGGCTGCAGCAAGCCCTTCACAAAGCCTCCTCCCTCCCTTGCATGCGCTCTGCACCCCAAGGCATCCCTGCCTTGGGGAAGCCTGATTCAGTGCCTCTGCCAGGCTATTAAAAGTGAGGATGTATCACAGGCCTTTAATATGTTACCCCCACGTGCTTTCCTCCATTATGTTTCTTTTGTCTTTATCATTCACTTCTCAGACCAGCCACCTGCTTCCTGCAGTTTCCACATCTTCCTCATGAAGAATTTTATCTTGCATAATAAAGGTAGAGGCTTTTCAGCTACAGGGCTAAGTCAACTTTTTAAATACCTGCTCTGTTAACTCCATTTCCACAGGCAGCCCCCCTTCTGCTTACCTTCCTGTAAGAGAGACCCAAAGGTAGGTTTGTCACCACACTGCTGTTGGCATCAAATTCGCAGGCAGAGCGCCCCACAACAGTTGCCTTCTCTGTTTTCGTGGCAGAGGATTGCTCTGCTTTTCTGAAGCTGATCCTCATTCATGCCATGTTTCATACCTCAGCTGGAGTTGACTCTCCCTCTCCCACCTATTCCCCTTCTCACAGCCATCACTGCTCCTTTTACCACAACTGCTACCCAGTACAGGGCACAACCTCGGTGGCTCAAGGCTCTGTCTCTGACCACCTCCATCCCTCACTAGCCACAAGTACTGCTTTGTAGTGTTTTCATTGAAGCACAAGGCTTCTCACATGGACAAGCACTCTCCACACACAGCCAGCAGTTGTAGCCATCACTAAAGAGGGCTGAGGCTGCTACCAACTCATCTGATGCTTTGCAGGCGGATCAGCTCACACTTGTTCAAATAATTGTTGCCAGGCTTTTATATAAGAAAGTTCCACATGAATCAAGCTGCCTCTGCCTTGCCAGATGTCCAAGGGTTGCACTTGGTCTGGCTCCTTGTACGCAGCTAGCAAGTCCCCCATCCAAGTAGATTTCTGATATCAGAATGATCCAAGCATGCTTCCTACCAAATTGGGGATGTGTCATTACAAAGTGCTGCAAAAGGAAAATTATGTTTCTGTGCAGCAAACTGCAAATTTATATCCTTCCTTTCCTTCATGCAAATGCTTGCACTCACACCTACCTGTAGTGAAAAATTCTGGTGGCTTAGGCACATGTAATCTCATAAACACATCAAGAGACATGTAGTCTTGAACAGGTTGCTGAACCCATGCTACTGTGGTACTTGGCACCTCCCAAGTAATTGTGGAGAGAAGACCCAGCACTTAGAGGCACAACTGAAATTTATCACAGCTTTGTTGCTTTGCTGCCAAAGCGGTGGATAAGAGAAAAACTGAACACAGAAGTGACCATGCAAGGCAAGTGCTGCTTGAGATCGGAACCAACAAACAGATGCTGTAAGCTATGATACATCGGCAGTTAGTGCTCAGCAAGTTTGCTGACGACACCAAGCTGTGTGTTGCGGTCGACACACTGGAGGGAAGGGATGCCATCTAGAGGGACCTGGACAAGCTCGAGAAGTAAGCCCATGTGAATCTCATGAGATTCAACAAGGCCAAGTGCAAGGTCCTGCACTTGGGTTGGGGCAACCCCCAGTATCAATACAGGCTGGGGGATGAAGGGATTGAGAGCAGCCCTGCTGAGAAGGACTTGGGGGTACTGGTGGATGAAAAGCTGAACATGAGCCAGCAATGTGTGCTCGCAGACCAGAAGACCAACCGTATCCTGGGCTGCATCAAAAGAAGTGTGACCAGCTGGGGTGATTCTCCCCCTCTACTCTGCTCTCGTGGGACCCCACCTGGAGTACTGCGCTCAGCTCTGGGGCCCCCAATATAAAAAGAACATGGACCTGTTGGAGCAAGTCCAGAGAAAGGCCACGAAGATGATCAGAGGGCTGGAGCCCCTCTCCTATGAAGACAGGCTGAGAGAGTTGGGGTTGTTCAGCCTGGAGAAGAGAAGGCTTTGGGGAGATGTTATAGCAGCCCTCCAGTACCTGAAGGGGGCCTACAAGAAAGCTGGAGAGAGACTTTTTACAAGGGCATGTAGTGATAGGATAACGGGTAATGACTTTAAACGGAAAGAGGGTAGATTTAGATTAGATATAAGAAAGAAATTCTTCACTATGAGGGTGGTGAGGAACTGGAACAGGTTGTCCAGAGAAATTGTGAATGCCCCACCCCTGGAAGTGTTCAAGGACAGGTTGGACGAGGCTTTGAGCAACCTGGTCTAGTGGAAGGTGTCCCTGCCCATAGCAGGGGGGTTGGAACTAGGTGATCTTTAAGCTTCCTTCCAACCCAAACCATTCTAGATTCTATGATTCTTCTGAATTACAGTGTTCTCCAGAGTGTAGTTAATGAAAATATATTGCACTGATACAGACACCACTGGAGGACCTCAAGGCATTTTGCAGGCAGTAAACAATTAAGTTGCGTGAATATGGTTTTTGTCAATTGTCAAAACTTTCTGCCAGTGTAATCCTGCTGAGCTCTGTGTGGTTATGTAAGCAACAAGTACGACCCTGAATTTATGTAAAGGAACTTAATTAAGAAGGCAGTGTAGAAAAGTAAGAGTACTAGGAATATAATTTCTAAGGTTAGCTTTACTATAAACAAGCTGTATGCCTGCAGGTCCATCCTTGCACCTCTCCTGGTTGTTTGCTGTTACAAATTTTATTTTACACTACTGTATCTCCAGAGTCTGCTCTCAGTCTCTATGATCTCAGCAGAGGCATCAGAATGCTCCTGCTTGATCAGCTGAGGCACACAACCTGGTTGCTTGGAGTAGCAGAGCACAGCGACAATGAGCTTCTGTTCCTCCTTTGGTACAGAAGCAAGAATGACAGTGATCTTCTGGACATGACAAGGATGCTGTTATTTATTACTATCATCCTCTTGGCTTGCAAGAACACAGAAAAAGATCTCAATGGGAATTTTTTTAACTTTATTCCTTTCCAACCTACAGCTTCAGCGTGTAAGGAGGTGAGACCTTGATCGAAGCACATCAGCAGGGAATACCAAAGGCAGCATAGAAACAGAGCATCCCCATACACCGCAGCTGCTGTTAACAATCCCTTAAAATTCCTGCAACATCTCTGAACCAAGATACAGTCGCACTGGAAAGCACGGCAGACAGTGAGGAGTTTCAAGCAAAACCAACATTTCCACCTAGCTTAACTGTTAGCACAGCATACACAGCAGATGTTTCACTAAGGAGCACACCTTTTTTCCACCACTGTTCATGCAATCACCTTTTGTCCCTGCATAGCAGAAATATCCATTTTCTATGTCAGCATCTCAAACCTAGCACCTCCTTTTCTTTTCTGTCTTCCACTTGGGAAAACAAAACTAAACAACGTACACAAACAGCTACCGACAGCATACAGCTATGGATGAAATTTTCAAAACTGTCTAGTCTTTTAGTTCTGTTTGAGAGATCTCAGTCCTGAAGAGCTTAATGTTATCAGGGTGGTCAGGAGCCTAGAGTATGACCCAGAAAAAAGGATGAGTGAGCTGGGCTCGTTTGGTCAGGCAGAGACAAGGCTGGGGTGCTCTAGTAGCAGCTTACAAATATTTGAAGGGAACTACAAAGAACCCTTGCCATTAACTGCAAGTGACATAACAAGGGGCAATGGCCGTGGACTGCACCTTGGGAGATTCAGGCCAGACAAAAGGAAAACCTGTTGGAAGGTGCAGAGGATGATGCAGCCCTGGACAGACTCACCAGGGAGGTTTTCAAGACTTGGCTAAACAAAGGCAAGGCTGCCCTGATACAGTACTGGGCGTAATCCTGTTCCAAGGGGAAAGCTGGATTCAGTCACCCTCCTTCAAGCCAAAATTTTCATATTTTTCTGTTTTTCTTCCTGAAAAGCCCAGGTATTATGAGGTACACAGATGTTTTTGAACACTGTACCCAGCAACTTAAACCAGCCTTTACCCAGGATGCTAGTGAAAGCAACACTAGGCCAGCACTGTGATTTTATTCTGCAAACAACCTCATAGCAGATTTTTCACTGTTCCTGCCACAGGGCTTTTGAATCCAAGAAGAACAGTGCTAGGAGCAACTTCCAGAGGAGTCTAACTTGATTGCCTTCTCCAGACATGATCATCTCTTAGATCAGTACCCGTGGGTGACATGGCGTATGGTGCATGACAGAGGTATTCTGCCTAACTCTAATCACTGCCCTTTTTAAAATACAGTCAGCATCAGTGTCCACAAAGAAAGAGCCCACAAGGAAAACACCCTGGTGTTTTGCTAGCTGGCCGGATCTCAGGTGGAAATCTCACGTTGATAGAACCAGTGAAACTTTCTTGGGGGGAAGTGCAGAGCAAGGAAGAAAGGGAGTAAGACTGTGAAGTAAGGAAGTTCAATAATTAAAGTAAGTTACTTGATTCTTGTGATAAACTTTAATCTGTTAGACTATCTCACAGAGGTATATCACTTGTCACGATGACAAACGAATGACATTTTCCTCCCTTGAGGACATTTGACTTCATCACATATTTTGACAGCTACATGATTCTCAAGACAGCACTTCCCAAGAGATGTCATCATAATTCAGATATTTTCTCCAGAGATAAGAAAAAAGTCATTTAGTGAAAATTCAAAAAGAAATTAGGAGAGAGAAACTACCACATGCCCCTGTATTTTTGGTTGGGGCTTTATTACCATAAATAATATCACAAACTAGCAATTAAACTGAACTTTTCAAAACTATTTAAAATAAAATTAAGTAAGAATTACTCTTCATGACTTTGATAACATGACTTTGATAACAAGTCAAAAAAAAAGTGGAAGACTTTAAGAAGTTTTTCAGGTTGTTTTTTTTTTCTTTTTCTATTTTCTTGTCTTCTGGAATCTTAAATTCCCACTGTCACTGCCAGGAATTTCTCTTATTTTGAGTTAAATTCAGATGATCTGTACTAACTGTTAAAATGGTATTCTCGGTCTGAAGGACAGGAAAAAAAACATGTGACTTCAGATCACTGTATTTTAAGACAAATAATTTTGGAGTTCAGTACAATCTACTGTTTCTCGTGTGCAGTATGTCTTCAGTCAGCTGCCGTATCCTAACCTGTGCTTAGTCTGTGACCTCTTCAGGGCAGCGCATTCCCAATTTGTCCCAACACCTGCAAATGAGGTGATGCTGGTTTACATTTCTAGCCTTTATAATAACAAAAACATCTCTTCAGAGCTATATTTTGACCTGGAACAATGGAGTAATCAAACTCCATTCACTACCACACTGTTGATGTATAGACATTAATTTACATAACAAGGAAACAACACTGGAATTACTACTGTGAAATGGATCACAGGATGCCATATGTAATATTGCTTCTTTTTCAGTTTTGTACTCCATGACCACCCACACTTTACACTGTATTACAGAATTCATGTTTTGAAGTCAGAAATATCAGCTTACTTGATCTTTTCAGATCAGAAAACTCTACCTGAAAACATGGTCTGTCTCAATGGTTCATTGTCCAAAACAATGTAGCCTGGCAGAGAGTATCACTCTGCTGTTTTTGAAGGGCAAAATGCTGAGTGTGGAACAGGTGTAGTCTACTGAGAATAGTCACATCATTCATGGCAATTTATATGTGGGAAGTATAAGGTAGTACTCAGAAAATAATAATCCATATTCCACCTGAGCAGCAAGATAGTGTAAAATCCAGTTATGCAAAAGCCACATCTTAAGCCCAAGTACTTATTATTTTAGATAAAACAGTTATCAGTTTAGATAAAAAATAGAATTATTTCTTATTTACCCCTTCTGGGATTTCATATCAAGTAGCTGGGCAGAAAGTCTGACTTGATGTCAGAAGGGGAATAGACTGTTATTGCGGTATAAAATATTTCAAATATTAAGCAACTTCTTTTCAGCCTTACTTGAAATCCTCTTACCCTCCTTTACCCCCGTGCTTCTGATGTTTATCCAATTCATTCATTTTGCATATTACAACTACAGCCAGAGCATCTTCCATCCTGATTACCCCCAACTTGCTTGCCACTTTACAGACGCAGAGTATGAATCTCTTCTAAATTTTTCAATGTTTTTCATTATTTTTTTGATCAGCAGTCAGTAGCTGATGTAGTAATACACAAGTTTTTGAGGTTCTTTTTCCTTAGTCCTTCAGAAGTTAGGTGGTGGGATATAGAGCTTTTTGGGATCAGGGAGTTTTAGTGGCTGGGGAGGGGCAAGAGTGCTGTGGCAAGCAACAAAGAATTGCATGGCCACTTAAAATCTTTCTGAGGTAAAGCAAATTCCCAGGGGAGAGCTGCTTGCTTGAAAAGGCACACAGATGTTTAGGCTGAGGTTACGGAGGCGAGGCTTTTTCTGTGATTGCTTCTGTCCAGGGACCAGTGCATATAGCATAAATGAAGAAGCTCTACACATCAAAATGCCCACAGCCTTCACCTGACATTTCTTTTCAAGCAGGAAGCCAACTTACCCCCACCACCGCTACCCCCAGTATCCCCTGCTGCACAGCAGCTTCTTCAGGGAGGCATTTATGCTTTTGTCTAGTGATTCTGCGTCTTCATTATGAAACACATCTTAACTTGCACCTGTCAAGATCCTAGAGTAGACAGGACAATCGTTATATATTACAGATTATCATATTGGAGACAAATAAGTATTTACTCTGTCAAGCTACCGTATTATAAAATCCCTTGCCTTCTCCACACGCATTAAAAACAGTTTTCTTAAAATGGGCATACTTTCATTATTGAAGATCCTAAATAGAAGGGAAGAGGAGTTATTTCACAGGGGAAAGAAGTTTATGCAAAATCAGGTTCATAGCAAAACAGTTAACAAGTTTATTAGCATATTAGAAAAAAAAAACAAAACCTGCCACTTAGTCTTTTATAGACCCACTGTTTAAAAGCAACACAAATACACTACTGCTCAAAGGAAAGTGTTTCTTTAAAAATGCATAGAAGCTAGAGATGATTTTTTATGATAGCATCAACCTGGTCATTAAATACTGCAGATTAACAGCACAGTGAGATGAAAGACACTCTTGGGCAATATCAGATGCTGTATTTCCCAGTGTTGCATTTCCCTAAGTGTTTAACATTTTCCTGTATATAGAGACTACTTATCACTTCATATATAGTTAAAATTAAAGGGCTGGAAACAGTGTTGTTTCTTTGATTAGCCCCAATGCCTCTTCACTGGATGGCTCTGGGCAAGTTGTTTCACTTCTGGGCCATCAGCAAAGGTGTAATAATAACACAGATAACACCACATTTCTCCAGCATTGCAGCAGTCTCAGTCATGTGACAACTGAGAGACTGCCCTTGATTTCAGTGCATTTTTATGAGGTACATAGAAAGGTAATACCATGCAGTATCACCTGTTCTGTGCTCTTCTTGAATAGCAGTTGAATTAACCTGACATCATGCTCCACAGATGCCCCACATGCAGGAAGTTTCAGTTACGCACAAAAACCTCTTATGACTTCAGATCTGCTGTGCAAGGAGCCTACAGGGATACTACCTCAAAGCATCTTAGATACAACGTGGTTTAGGAGAAGTAATGAATGAAATGGTTATTCTCTATTGTCAAATAATGACATGGAGGTGGTACATGAAACTGAAGCAAATCTAGAAACTGCAAGCAGCAAAACCGGAGTTTGTCTTAGAAACAAGGGAATTGTCACTTGAGTAAGAATCTGAAATTTATTTCCATGATGCAATATAACTTCTGATGTCATTTGCACTGGAACACTTCAAAACTGTGAATGAACATAAAACAACATGAATATTAGCTTCATATCCCTTGCAGACGTCTTTTTCAATTAGGTCACTCCTATGAATCTCAGTTGACAGTCATGCTAAGGGACTTTCAGAAAACAGTGAATAATTAAACTTGTGACTTTCAAGGCAGCAGGAAAGCAATATTACCAATGCCTGTGATTTTACTGAGAATTTAATCATGTTTTCTACAGGTTCGGAAGGTATATAGGTAGATGAGAAGCTCAATTTTCATTAAGAAGAAATAAAGCAAGTTTCTAGACTTCTTAGCTGCGTAGGAAGGGTGAAAGACACGGAAGAGCAGCAACACAAAAAATCTGAAAGTGGAGAGAAAACTGATAAACTGTGCTGTGCGTTTTAAGGTATCTGGTGATTTGGGGGGCTCTGAGATATTCTGGCAAGACTGACAGTGAAAGAGGACTTTGAATGAGACAGTGTGTGAGTAAAGAACTAACGAAGAAGAAATCCACAAGCTGGCTTAGCACTTAGCTACTCAGACCTCTGCAAGTCTCCTGAAGACATAAACACCACAGTGAAAATCGGCTGGCATGAAGCCTAACATACTTTTGGAGGGGAAAAAATAACAGTAAAAAGCTATAATAATGTGCTATTGCTGGAACCTAAAACCACTAGGCTTGTGGTCCCAAATGCTGCTGATTTCATCCTAGGTGTTAGCTTATCTTGTTTACTTTGCAATCAAAAGAAAACTCACAGATAAAAAAAATCCTATTTAAGGAAGTGGCAACATCATAATTCCAAGAAAAACTCAACTGGGGACTGTCTGGCTTGTCTCATAAAATATCCACTCAGAAATATACAGCTTAGAAAAGAAGAGTTGTCTGAGCTGAGCACAATGTGAATGCTGCTAGAGGTTGTGTAGATGCACATCTAGGTTACCCACAACACTCCAGGTTGTCTTCTCCTTCTTGAGCCTCTCTCCAGACTGCTGTGCCTTGGCTTACCACCATTCTGTCATTCAGCCAGCTGCTTGAAACAAAGCTGCTCAGCCCCTGGCTTCCCTGTCATTCCTCATACCTGCCTCGGTCCCTATTTTTGGCCAACCAACACCTGTTTTTAGGACAGTATTCAAAACTGTGAGAGGAGACCAAGAGCTCCCTCAAAGGGAAAGAAAGCCAAATAACAGGGAAGTCAGATAGTCGAAGTATTCATTCTGGGGTGGAGAACATGTTGCACCTATTTACTCTGGCATGCATGCCCCAATACCACCCCTCAGGGTAAATTTACTGCTCTGTTATAAGATGGGACTTGCGTCACTCTAATTTACTGTGGTAGATTGACAGCAAGTAAGAATTTCAGGTTTCACTTTAAGAAGTCTCTTGGTCTTGTAAGTGTGCAGCTGTAAACATAGAGTACCCGCAAAAGACTCAAATCAGAAATCAAATACAAAAGGACCCAAAACTTACATGTAAGTGCATTAGTGCACTTAGTGTTATTGCAGAGTTCTCTAGTCTAGACAACCTCCACACATTCAGGAAATTCTAATTCATTGATTTAATTAACTCGGATCACAGTCAAGACTTTTGCCAAAGCACAACCTGCTTCACAACGAACTTGGCTTGGTCTTTTTCTAGAGTACATTGAAGTATCCTCTTTTTTCCATCCACCACCTATTGTACAAGTCATGGATCAAATTTGTCCCTGGTGCAATTTTACTCATGTGGGACAAAATCCGTTGTGGAGGAGTATGCAGGAAGATTATCTATCTGTACTTTCCTTCTAACGGTCACCAAGCTTGTAGTCTGACCTAATATAACTCTTTCATATATAAATGATGCCTGCATTAAGTACCTGACATAGCTGGCTTGTGCTTCTACCCCTCTAGGAAAGACTGAGGCAGGTTCCTGTAGAAGGCAATCCACAGCACCAACCTCTACCTTTGCTGATGCACAGTGAGTGCCTGGGAAGTCATCTAATTTAGTACTCAGACTCTTTCAGTGCAAAAACATGCACACTCTTGAAAATAGCTGGCATGGTCAGCCCACGGGTTTGTGAAGCCCTGTATTACCCAGGAGGTGCTGGCAGCATAAGCAGCATGACTGCTTCCCCATGCTCTTATTTCCACATCTTTGCTTTTAAAGTACGTACTGCAAACCCACTTGTGCAGAGACAGTTTTACTCTTTATGTGAACAGTGCATAGTGCAGTGAGGGGCTGGAGTGTGGTGCAAGCTTCCAGGTACACAATATAACACTAAAAGCTCAGCAAGCAACAGCCCACGAAGGTGATCAGGAGATAGGAACTAATTATTAAAAAAAATTAAAAATAAGTGGCTAAGAAAGATTCAGATATTTATGCATCTGTTTGCTTGAGTACATGTAAAAATACTGACAGTTAAAGATGAGCAAACCACTATTAACTTTGCAGTTAATGCCAGTTCTGACAATGTGAGCAGCAGGAGCCCTGATGTCCACCATGGAATAAGGAGGCTGTTGGGGGAAGACAAAACTGTTCAGTTAGGTAGCTTTTCTCATGGCAGGAGCATGGTAACAGAACTATTATGAGCTAATGGCACTAGACCTCATTCTGAGTTGACACCATGAAAGACTGTATCAGACGTATGTTGTGACGGACAGCTCACCAGCCTTGTTTTTCTTTGTTTAGTTATTCCCCAAGTCCACAGCACAGCTGCCCATAGCCCTGTCAAATTTACATGCTGATGCTTTCAGGTGTCATGACCATCCCAAAACACCTGGGATGATATAAATGTGCCACCCGAGGTCCGGCTGAACACAGCACAACCAAGCAATATCCCGAGCTCGGATCAGAAAACCCCCCTGTGCAACGTGCAGACAGAGGACTTGTCCACAAGGTGTGGAGACAGCCCAATCTGAGCGGAGTCTGGAGTTCACCCAGTCAACCCGCATGGGGTTTCAAGTTCTCAGCAGAAGGAGTCCGAAGAGGTTGTGCCAGGTTGTATGGAGCCTGTCTATGCTGCTGATGCCATCTACTGGCTAAATCACTACCTAGCCATGGTTAGTGGGAAGAGCCTGCAGAGAGGTACGTGCACACCTTATGTCCTTGCTGTGGGAAAGCTGACAGGTTTGGAAACCATGAAAGAGCTGATCGTAGGGAACAACCAGCAAAAGAATGCATGTACAGAGTCCGTTCCTAGCCCTTCTCTATCTGGCCTAGGAGAAGTGCTGGGAAATTAAGCTTTGGAGGGATTTTTTTCCCCCATCTCAAATGGCCTTTGAATGTTCCTTCCTTACGTATTCAGCATAGACCCACTCATGCGATGCAACTCACCAGGAATGAAGCTATCCCGGGTTGGAAAACAGTGCTTCTTCTGCAAAGTGAATTTGTTCAGGTGCCTTGTAATGCTGTGGGGGCAGCTCACAGTTCTGGTGATGCTCTTCTGGTGAGCACTGTAGGTGGCACAGTATGGGCAGCTGGGTGTACTTACACCTCTAGTGGTCCCACAGCGGGCTGGGTGTGGGGTGGGTGGGGGCCTGCTCACTTCTCTCATTGATGTCCAACACTCGGTCGCTTCAAGGAGCTCTGAACTCGAGTGTTTCCTGTGGACTGAGAGAAATCTACAGTACAAGCAACAACACTGTGACCTGCAGTCAGATCTTAGCACACCAGCTCTCCCAGAAGAGTAGAGAGCCAGAGGAAGAGCGAGCTTACAGGGTAACAAAATCAGCATGCACATTTAAGTGCAGCTACTTAGCCAATGTAAAATCTAAATTACCAGACAATGAAACACCCCAGCAGTGTGACAGAAGCTAAGAAAATTCAAAGCATCTAAACCTTCTGGTTTTAAGATTTCATGGTCACAAATATCTTACATTTGCCAGTCAGTTGTACTGACTAAAATTTTAAGATGTGGTCTATGTCATATCTTCAAAAACAACAGAGGAGTCCCAGAAGAGTTGTACTACTGAGACACTTTTAAAAATGGGATTCAGTTGCTTTTGAGTATGTCTACGCTAAATGCCAGTGGCAGTAACAATGCTGATGAGGTGATCTAAGGATTTACAGAAAATTATATTATCTTCTGTTAGATGCACCGATCTAAGCAGATGATGCTGCATGGTTTGTTTGGTTTCCCACCCCCACCCCTCCCCGACCCTCTTCATGCTGTGTGATCTCTTTTGCAGGCAGATAATCTGATATCTGAGACAAATAATCTTTACACAGTGTTGCAGAAGGGTGTCACAGCTGTGGTGGCCAGTACAACCATTTGTTCCAAAGAAAATATTACCTCTCCCTACAACTCTGACCTCACTTTTACCTGCAGATCCCTTTTTAGGAACCCAGCCTGACCTCTCTGGTAACTGGCCCCTGGCAAGGGCCTGGGCCCCATAAACTTCCCACATGAAAATCAAACTCTAGTCACATATATTAGTTACAAATATTTTCAGACCTGATTGCTTAAGATAAAGGTCGGACTCTTACTGTGAAGTACAGATGTACCATCTGCTAGACTTAAACTAAAAATGCCTTGCTTAAAGAAATGTTTAAAAAATCCTGGTAATTAATGAATAATATTGTAATCCAAATTTGCATTGCCTGCAGTTCACTAATTGTGAACATCTTTAATTAAGATGTTAGCTATATTCTATTACAAGTCCCTTTATTCTTGCATACCATCTCCCTCTACAAACTTTAGTGTATTTTAATAATTCCTGAGACACCAAGTTGTTGCAAGTTATTTTTTCTTAGCCATTTTCCTTCTCACAGCCTCCCTCCTCACTGTAGTCCATGGACTTTGGCTGAAAGATTTGTGCACGTGGAGAGAAAATCAAGATGCTATGGGAATAATAAGGAGCAAAGGGAGAAGGAGGGAGCAGAGCTGGTTCTGAGACAGACTTGTGTCGTGACCTCAGGAGTACTCCTACTTCCCTTCATGGTTGTCATACCTAACATATACGCATTTGAACTGGATCATCTCTTACAAAACATTTGTAGATCATCATGTCCAGTGAAATTCTGACTCACAGGAGCCTCAGTATATGAGTATGTATATCAGGCAAACTCTACAATTATTTGTACTGCAATTTTTTGTGATATGATGGTCACTGCATGTCAATGTTACAACATTTCATACTGAGTAACAAGGACCCCAAACACTGTCAACAGATGGTTGTAAATAGATAAACCAAAGTTTCACAAAACTTCCAATAATTTCAACATTATTGCATGTAAGCCATGATGCTTAATTAATACAAATCAAAAGCAATGACGATAAACCACTTTACCACAGGAAATAACTTAATCCAACATTCCTGCAATTTTATTTGATCATGCCTAGTGACTCTCAACGTCTCTCCAGCAAAAGTTAAGTTTTACAAATGGCCAAAGAGAACTTTCTCTTCTGACACAAACTGACCTGCCCTGCAAGTGTACTTTTAACAGCTAATTTCACAGAATAGTCAATGGGGCAGAAAGAATCTACACCTCTAGAAATTAATATATTGGGTGCTTACATTGCAAGGTTCCAAGAATCACCTTCATGCCTCGTGATCCGACGTACACAAAGGTGAAATCTCCGATGGCTGCTAGACAACTGAGTGGAACTGCTCAGAACAGAACTATCCATCACAGATGGCCCTTTTTAAAATTTTGCTTACAGTTTCAGGTGAAATTAACAGTAAAGCAAAGGATGTCAAGTTTAAAGGCACTGCTACTACTGTAGAGTGAGGTCCAGTTAGAGACCATGCAACAATTAGGTTTTATTTGCTGCTCAAAAAGCCACTCAATGAAGATACTCGTTCCCCTTTTTGAGAAAAGAAGGCATTGCTGAGTATTTCTTCATTCATTTGATCTTGAGCTATTTATGGAGTGGTTCCCTATTCCAGCTAATAACAGATATCTGAAAAGGAGAATAAGTTCAAAGGTGTGGTTTGAACACCCATTTCAACATGAGGAAATACCCCATTTCTTTTCCAAACAGAATCTTAGAAAATATGAAGACCCAATGTGATGTTGGCTTGGAAGTACAAAGATCTGCTAAAACTTTTCTGTACTGGAGAATGAAAAATGACCATACACATTTGCTTTCATACAACAGCACAGGACTATAGATATGGCTTAGCTTTTAGCTGGGATTCCAAGAAAATGAGGTGTATTCAGTCCCTGCTTTGTGGCAGCTTTTAGAACCACATTGGCCAACTTCATCTAAATTTGACTGCAGGGTAAGCTCTCAGTCACGCTCAGTTCTAAAAAATTTGTGAAAAAGTGATGGCAAAATAGAGCTGCCAGACACCAATCTGTTCCTCTAAAAAAGGCTGGGCAAGCATATTATTCATTGCCAGAGAACTTTAACAGGAAAAAAGTTTTAAGAATGCTACAGCAACAGGAAAAGGCTCAGGTCCTCAGCATTTTTAGACATTAATAATGCAGCCAGAAGCGCAAAGTCCTGCTGGAGCGTGTCCAGAGAAAAGCAACGAAGCTGGTGAAGGGCCTGGAGCACAAGTCTTATGAGGAGCAGCTGAGGGAACTGGGTCTGTTTAGCTCTGGAGAAAAGGAGGTTGAGGGGAGATCTTATCACTCTCTACAACTGCCTGAAAAGAGGTTGTAGTGAGGTGGGTGTCGGTCTCTTTTCCCAAGTAACAAGTGACAGGATGAGAGGAAACGGCCTCAAGTTGTGCCAGGGGAGGTTTAGATTGGATATTAGAAAAAATTTCTCCACTGAAAGAGTTATCAAGCACTGGAACAGGCTGCCCAGGGAAGTGGTTGAGTCACCATCCCTGCAGGTAGTTGAAAGACATGTAGATGTGGTGCTTGTAGGGACATGGTTTAGTGGTGGACTTGGCAGTGTTAGGTTAACGGTTGGACTCAATGATCTTAAAGGTCTTTACCAATCTAAATGATTCTATGATTCTATGAAACTGGGCTGCTGTTTTTGAGGAAGTTGTGAACAGATCCATGAGTCCTTGCTCTATATAATTCACTGACAGTAGGTACAGAGGTCTATTGATTTCACTGCACAATGGGAAAGAAATAATGTAAAACACACAGTTGAGACAAAACAGAAATTACAGACAAAAGATTCATGAGCTTCAGAGGATAGTATAATGGAGAGAAGAGTCCTCCTCAGTCCTGGCTCTCATCAGGAAGGAGATGTGGTTTTCCTGGGCAGAAAATGATTCCTCAGTTGGGCTGGCCTTCCTGCAGGACCTTAAGCATTCATGGCATTTGATAACTTATTTCCTGGTTCTTTTGCTGGCTTGCAAGGGAACCTTGTGTAAGCTGCTTTAGTATACTGCCATTAGCCCATTTTCCCCACCTTGTAAAATACAGATATTTACACTGACCTGTTTGGGAAAAATTCTTTCAGATATGCCAGGTTTTTGCAGTCAGTGTTTTCCCCATCACTAATACAAGCCACAGGTATAGATACCACTACTGCAGGTTGAAAATCAAATTATACATATCTGTCAACAAAGCGGGTATAAATCCAGTGAACCAAAATATATAATGAGCATCTTTCAGCTGAGGAATAGGTTTGTGTAAAACTGCTTTCAGTAGCAGTTCTGGCTCCAACAAAACATGCACTAAATTTAAAATGCAGTCAACTACACAAAAGTCTTATCTTCTAGCCCTGCAAGCAGCCTGCCTTATCATCTTTATTATCTGTCCCTGCTTTCACCTTTGTCACAGAGCTTTTGGATTAAACATAGCAGTTAAGCAGTTTATCTAAAGTATCCCCAAAGTGAAAGTTTGTGAAAATAAATAACTCAGGGCAAGCAATTGAAATGCAGAAGTTTCTCCTTAAATTGTAACAGGAAGGTTTCAGCCTCAGAATCCCCATCTAACTCCCTTTCCAAAGCTAGCTGCCTAGCAGTCCTGACAGCTGGTAAATAAATGCCCTACATGGACAGCAGATTTTTATTTTGGCAGGACTTGTTAATAACAAATGCCCCTCACAGGCTTTTCCATTTATGGAGGATGTGGCTTAGCTGATACTTGGATTACTCCAACAAGTCTTCAGAAGTCTTAACGACTTGAGAGAAGTTGTTCTTTATGGCCCCAGATTTAGGGCTGTCCAGCTTCTCCACCAATTACACCTTACCACCCTCCAATCCATTTGACTCCTGTTTGTACAGGGAGCAGCACCATGGTGCTAAGAGCTGCCTGGGTGACTGTAGCAGGCAGGGTGATGCTCTCTCCAGCATTTCACATGGCGACTATGGTGGCAAGCAGCAACATCCAGTGTTTTCAAGGTGTATCTGCTAACCAAGTTATGTATGATCCTTCTGAGGACTCCCTGTCTCTGCTCATTGCCCCTTCCCCAAGTATTCACCTCTCCAGAAGGATCTCTGCACACTGTAAAATCCTTGAGACCTACAGAGCCAATTACTAAACTGATCTCTGCTCTATGTTATTTGATGCTGAAAGGCCATACTCCCCTTCTGCCACATTTTTCTAGGAGACACAGTCTGGATTTCCCAGACTTTGAGAAATCGTTTTTGGAGTAGACACACTCTTCCCCTACCAGTAAGACAGCAGACAATTTTCTAGAGCTGAGCATCCAAATACTGCTCCATGGTCTTTTATTGGGGAACCCGAATGATTTTAAGAAATTTTTAAAATTGCTCACTTACAAAGCACTACCTCAGCTCTGGGGCAGACTACAACTCGAGGCACCACTTCATGTCTTCTGTCCAGAGAGAAGCTCTAACTGTGTGGTGAGGAAACTTCTCTGTGTTAAAACCAAACTGGATCCCAAAGGCCACTTTAGAAATGAGGGGGAGGAGGGGGCAGTTAATTAGCTGCCAGTGCAAAGCATCTAGTCTGAAAACAGAGGGACCCACATCTGAGATCTTACCTGTGGCTCCCAGGAGCCCAATGCCAATGGTGGAGGTATCCCTATGTACAATACTGCCAGAAAGTGCAACCGCATCTGCCCCTCTGCTGACTCAAAAGAAAAGATATTTTTGATAGGTACATACCGGTTTAACACTCATGAGGAAGATTATTTCAGTCACTGATACTTTACACACATTTGTATCTGACAGAGCCTACCATTACAAAGGAGATATTTGAGGAATAATGTAGTGCCAGCACATCCAGTTTATCTCTTGCAGACATGAAATTTGCAGAATTGTGCGACATTACCTGAGCAAAAGTCTCTCTGCTATCCACAGGCTGATGAAACTATCACTGCTGGTAACTCCAAGTGAAAATGGCTCTCAGAAAACATGAACAGATACAGGACACTGAGAGATATGAACACTGAGAAATAGTCTTGTGCAAGAAGTAAATGGGCTGTTGGATTCTCAGATTAGAAATTACATCCTTGACCATTCAGCACAGCTGTGAATAATAATATCAGAGAATCAGATCCCGCCTAACATCTGTTGCTTGGCCTTGCTTAGAAGCATTCAGTAAAGAAAAGCTCCCAAAACATCCTATTTGCCTGTGCTATTACATGTCCAAATCAAAAATTGCACCTGGTCTTCTATGACATTTCACCTCCCTCTACAAATGCGAAGACCATGCATACATTGTCATCCCACAGTTGCTCACCTTGTAATTGGCAAATTAAAAGCAAACTAGTAAAAGCAAACTAGTATTGGCCAGGCAATTCTAATATGTTTTAAAAGCATACCATACATTTGTTTCCCATACCATCTTAACTGTGGATTAATATGGACACTCAACACAGGAATACAGAGTACAAAACCAGATAATACAGATTGTGTTAAAAATCAAACAGAATGGAAGAGACTTCTCACTTGCTGATGCACAGGCAATTTTCAATTAGTGCTACTATGCTTCAGTACACCAAATCAATACTTCTTTAAAAGGTTATATCAGTACTTTTTTCAGCTGTATACTCAAGGCTTTCTGGCGTATTTCCTTTCTCCACTTGCACCTACTTCATATAAAAATACACTGACAGCAAAGATTACTTGTTCAAATACTAAGAAGTCACTCATGTTCGATTATGAATTGCATGCATTAGCACTGGCAACTGCACTGGCAAGTAAATATCTTCAATACTGTGACTTATAATTGGCCATCGGAGAAACTCTCTTCAGAGAAGGTTTGCAATGTTTTTAAATCACTAGATGGCGATGTAACAAGCAGCTTTGCAAGTACTGCTGACGCTTTTGGGACAGAAAATTGTTTTTATATAAGGAAAGATAGTTCATTTCCAGTAGAAGAAAAGGGAACGGGCACAATGTAAAGGGGGAACATTATATTTTGCTTTAAGTGGACTTGAATAAAGGTTCCATTTGGATGAAAAATGTCAGTGGAAGATTTTGAGTTAAAAGGCTTCTCCAAAACCTGCATAAAAAGATTATTTTTAATACAATTCTGTTTTTAGTGGTCCTATAAGGGGTCATTAGATATTGGAAGAAACGCTACCGCTGTGACACAATGATTTCCTGAAGCAGACTATGACACAATGATCCTATTCACTTGTCTGTTCTTTGAAATAAATATGCTTTAAAAATATCTTAGTTTCCAAAATTCCATCAGAATCAAGAAAGAGACAAAAACAAGATGAAAATTTGAGGCACTTTTCTCTAAAGCAAAAAATATACAACTTTTCCTTCTGTCACTGCTAAAAGTAGTATCATCGAATGGACACTTCAATGGGAGGTTAATGGGATAACTCGTGTGCACTCACTTGCCACTGCCAATAAAGAAGGGTTGTACGCTGACTCAAACAGTAAGTATTTGGCACCTATAAATTGTCTGTGGGAAATTATTTCCAAGTATGGGACAGCAGCTGCTGCAAGTCTACATAAAACTGCAGAAACCTAAGACTGGGAAAGAAAGGAGGAGAAATGTGAACCCTATTACACAGTGTGAGATGCATACTTGAAACTTTTGACAGAGAAAATGCTGCAAGAGATTGAAGTCAAAAGATAAATTATAATTCCACATAACTGTTGATATCAGAGAAAGCTCCAACCAGTTCAGTGTCTGCAAGATCTGGCAGTGAATACTGTGACTTTCCTCCTTTCCAAGTCTACTGTGGGCTTCTTTTCTGGGTTGTCTAAGGAGTTTGCATCAACTAGGTTAGATGTAGATCTCTGTCGGCACACCAATGGCTTTGGAACACCATATCCCAAAGCAGCAGCTCTGCATGTTGTGGTACCTCTGGGGCACAGTTCAGCAGCAAAGGGCTCTACAGGGAAGGTGGAAAGGGGAGATCCTAGGGTCGGATAGAGAGATGGGGGCACATTGTCCTGGCAGTATCTACTACCACCACAAAGAGAAGTCATATGAGAAGGGCTGCTGCAGAAAGGATGAAATAAAATAGGTTAATGCACAAAGCAGCTGGCCCTAGGGAAGAAGGATTTCCTGAGATGCAGCTTCTATCTTCTTTGAAAGCTTGACCAAACATTTATTCCACAATAATTTTGAGCTTTTTAAATAAATCCAAGTGTACCGCATACAATCTGATTAGCAATGTCTGTAAACTGATGACCCACTCTTTCAATTGACACCATTCAAATAGAACTTTGTCTTATAAAGATCATCTAGAAAACACATACCAATAGAAAAAGTCTTCACTACTTCTTTGATAATGAACATTTAAAGCTTTACCCAGGAAAAGCAGCTATCAGGTTTTCGCCTTTCTCAGATTGTCACTGGTGGAGTGTGAAAAAGAGTTCAAGACTCACTGTTCAACTCTGTGTGGCATTATGACAACTAGCTAGTTTTTAATGGCTAGTGCAGCTGAATTGGCAAGGATTTCTTAAAAAGGCCTAACAACAAAAAGCTTCTGCCAGAATTCAGATGACTACTCTTCGCTGGATAAGAAACTGGCTGGACAGCCGAGCCCAAAGAGTTGTAGTCAATGGAGCTAAATCCAGTTGGTGGCCGGTCATGAGTGGTGTTCCCCAGGGCTCAGTTTTGGGGCCAGTGTTGTTCAATATCTTTATCAACGATCTGGNGATAGGACGAGAGGAAATGGCCTCAAGTTGCGCCAAGGGAGGTTTAGGCTGGACGTTAGGAAAAAATTCTTTACTGAAAGAGTGGTCAGGCCTTGGAACAGGCTGCCCAGGGAAGTGGTGGGATCACCATCCCTGGAGGTATTTAAAAGGCGTATAGATGAGGTGCTTAGGGACATGGTTTAGTGGGCATGGGGGTGTTGGGTTGACGGTTGGACTCGATGACCTTGGAGGTCTTTTCCAACCTTAATGATTCTATGATTCTATGATTCTATGTTCCCTGAACTAGGGGGAACAAACAGAGAAATGCAGAATCTCCTAAATGCACATAATATTTCACCCTTCACAGTCAAAAAGCCTGCAACCTAAGTTAGGTCAGTGGAGCAAACCAAGGCCATTAATCTTTTCCAATAGCTGAGGCTTCTAAAAGGCAGAAAAATTAAGGGCAACATCCTAATTGTCTGCTAGTTTCAGTGGTTTTGATGTGACAACAGAGAATAACAAGGTAACACTCTGAAATTATTTACCAATTAGTCCCACATGTGATTTAGGATCACAGCATGCTCCTGGAGGTTATGCTAGAAATTTGAGAATCATTCCCCATTGCAGTATGGTTAATTGGATACAGATGATGTAAACACCAGTCTACCATTTTGGAGTTACACAAAGGAAGTCAGAAAATGTCAGTAAGGGAAGATGCGGAGACGCAGGGTCACACTGTGTGTGGTCACTGTGTTTTCATATGCAGAATCTGCACACCTCCTAATATATTAGTACTCAAAAGCAGCTGACACCCTCCCTCCCCACTGATAGCTTGCACACAATTAGACAGAGGAGCAAGGCAGTACAGGGGAAAAGGAGTCAAGTAAGTTGAAGGCAGAAACATGGGGGTTACTCCCTAGAGAGATAGTTGGAAATTGCCAGTGCAAGTGTAAAACCCATATTGCCGCCAAATCACACTTCCACTTGTGTTTTTAAAAGATAACACATGGGCAGGTGCTTGAAAGTATAGCAAAGCTGATAAAAAGCAATCTAGCTGAGCAGGAAATTCTAGGAGTCCAGGTTCCTATAAACACCCCTCTAGTCATTCCCAGGCAGTCATATGTTCTCCATTACTGCAGAACCTGAGTGCCTCATAATTTTCTCTCTCGTCAGTCAATGATATCAGAATAATTGTTACCTCTGTTTTCACATTTCTCTGGGACAAAAAAGCTGAGATCCTTGAAGGTATTTAAATGCTGCTTCTCACATACAGATTAGACTAGGCATGTGATTCAATGCTAGTTCAAAACCTGAACAACCCAGAGGATCTGAGATAGAGCCCACACAACTTGTCCAGGACATATACAAAGTCTGGAGCTGGACAAAAAAAAAAAAAACAAACCCAAAAAAACAACCAAACAACAAACCCAACAGCGTTTCGGTTCTTCAGGTTCTTCACCACACTCTGGGAGTGCTGAGCCTGTCAGGATTGATTTCCACTAGCTCATCTTGCTCCTAGCCCAGGTTCCCAAACTTTTAATGGCATATATCCTATCAGATGAAATAGGAGTCCAGTGTCTCAACGCCTCTGTGGATCTGATTTTATACATTGCCACCCAGCCACTTTCTGTAGATGTCTTTTTAAAAATAGACGCTATTTTTATGATCTCAGAATACAGCCAGTGCATCTCAGTTAAGTGTGTTTTCATTTTTAGTACAGTTAGATCTTCCTGTCCTTTTTCTATGTCAGAAACAAGAATGGAAGACATGGCGCTTTTCCAGAAATCTGTAAAAACCACAGAGAAGGCAGGCATCTCCCAGACCTCTGCACTGGAGAGCTCCCGAATTACTTAGGTAAATTAAGTATTAACCACTTTTCATGCAAACTTTTTTTAGTATGAATAGGGGGCTTGGACAGAGAATTAGAATTGCAGTGTTTTTTCCTGATTTAACCAGGTTGTTTAAATAACAATTTACTGGAGAGAGAGAACCCAAGTCTTTACACAACCTTGTAAGTTTTGAGGTGGAAGGGAAATGGCAAGAGGAGGGAAATGGGAAATCAACTGCATTGGTTTAACATGTGGGGACTCCATTTTTGGGGAAAAAACCTAAATGTTGCCAAAGATCCGACAAGCAAATCTCTCCCTACCAGAGATGGATATTGATACACAGCTTTCATAATACATACAGTGATACTTCTTTCAGCTGCAGGTGTAGTGAAACAAACTAAAAGGTTGCAATTTAGCTCAAATTATGAGAGAAAAATTCTGTTGTCAATTAATTCCTCCTTGTATCACTAGTCCAGACACATCACGGCACTTTTCAGATCCAACTACACAGGAAAAAAAGCTATAATCTACATGGAAATCACTGTGGTTTTCTGCACACATTTCCATTTCTGTTCCTGTATGGGACTCACAGATAGCAAATGCATGGCGGACACTACAGACATATAGAGGATTTGGCATAATGGGAGGAAAACCATAATGGGAGGTTGGGCAAGGCATAGAACTGGCAAAAATTGTGAGACCTTGAAATATTATGATGTGTCCAATGCCAGACTAACTACTGAAATGAAAATTGTTAACAACTACAGGCCATATGCTACTACCACAGCTTTTGTGGCTGGATCATCTGTTCCTTGTGCATTCTATGCGTCGGAATTCAGCATTAAGGGTCCCTGATAACCTCTGACAACTCACAGGTAACCATTAATGTCACAACAACTTAGCCACATTAAAAAAGGAGACTATGTTCAGGTGTTCAGCTTCACACACAAGTACCGAACAGGTGGAACTGATGTGGCATAAGTGTAAGTCATTGTTAGGTTTAGGTGGCCTAGTTCCCCTACAGGCAATGCAAGTAGGAAAGGAATTGCACACAAAGGGAGAGGATGACTAAACTTCCTTTCCTACCCTCTTTTTTCTTCTTTTTTTTTTTTAATAGCATTTACATTTCACCTAGGTCCTCAGAGTTGGACCTTCGCAAGCCTTAGAAAACACAGCAGCACTGAATACTGTTTAACTTTCCAGTGCAAGCCTTCACCTGTGTGCTACTGGATTCGTATTTCTGGTACTCCTGATCATCTTTCTTTGTCTTAGCTGGTTAAAAAAACATACTGAGAGATCTTATATCAAAACAAATACACTTTTCACTTTGCTAGCTTGTTAACAGACTCCTGTTGTTTCTGTAGTCTAGCAGACTGACACAAAGCCCTTCAAGACACACATTGTCATTACGGACTAACAGTCATCTACCAAAGCTGGCCAAAAGTAATTTGTGGGAAAGGTGATAGTTTCTCTGCCAGCTTGTACAGCAACTGCAAGTCATCCAGAAGGCTGGGAGTTAGTTGACAAAGCTAATTAAAATGTGCTGCGTGCATCACCAGCCAGTATGATTCACTACAATTTATTCAAAGCCATTCCTTCAGCAAATGTCAAAAAGTGTGCACGATTGCAGGGCGCACACCTGTCACTGCTCTCCAATTGATTCATCAAAGTATTTGTAGTGCCAAGCAGACAATATTCTTACTAGTCCACTGATGATAATTGATCTGTTAGGACACAAACTAGCCAATTAGAGTTTTTTCTTGGGTCTAACCTCCAATGTGATTTTCCTTTCATGCTTCTGAGTTTAGTTGCCTTTTCCCAGTTATCTTCTACCACCAGAGAGGGACTAATCAGTGCCTTAATAAAACAGAGTTTATTAAAGCTGGCTAAAGTTAAGAACCTTTGTTCGTTAATTGCTTTGAAATTGTCCACACTGATTTTCAATCTGGATGCACATGGTGAATTATTCTATATTATGTTGCTTGTCCTCTTTAAACAGTGGTTTAGGTTATTTACACAGATTATAAACACAGCAATCAAATACATAATTTGAAATGTAGGAAATTGCATGAATGGCTTTTTTTCTCTAATCATGATGGGACGATTTATGTCACCAAGCAACTGAAGAAATGGAAATTTTATAATCAAGGGAGATACATTGAAACCAGTTTCTCATGAATCTTCAAGCTCACAGTCCTCTCTTTTTCCAATCAGCTTATCGCAATATGGCTAGAATATACAGACACTGGCAAAAAAAAAAAAAAAAGCATGGGAGATTACCTGCACAGATGAATCCAATTTATTTTTTTAATTTCAACATTTTAATTTCCTACATTTTCCATCATACCTTTGGCTCTCAAAGCTTAGTGTAAAAAAATTGAAGGCAGATGATTAAGGCTACGCACACCAACATGACAAAAATATCTTCTGTGATTTCAGTCTCTTCATTATACTCAGTTCTAGTTGTAAGAAACATCACATGTACTTTTTTATTTTATTAGGAAAGAAAGACTTTTCTTTCTTTGACAAGCAATTCCTCCAACATCCCTGTAAAGGCAAATTCAAAGTTTCAGGATGTTGCATTCTGGGAGCAATGCCAGTGACAGACTGGAAAATCTAGGGTAGCTTTCAGTATCTTTTCACTCCCATATGGAGATACTTCAAAACAGAAGCAGAGGTGTGCAATTTATAGTCACAGTATAGGCTCAATCTCCCCCACTGAAGTGACACACAGGACTTGGTCGCTGAAGACAGCACATGCACCACCCACTCCTCTGCTGTGTTGCTGTTTCCTGGTTTTATTCAGACATCTGTCAGTGATTATTAGCCACAACGACTGTAATGAGCTAGATATAATTTCTATTTAAAGGGCATGAAGTACAAGTAGATTTTTGGTTCAGATTACATGCACAGGCTTACTGAGTGAAAAATATCTGTCATCAGTCCAGGTTTATGAGAAGAGCTGTTGAGTGCCTCCTCCCGGCAGTACTGCAGACTGAACTATCTGTTTTAGCAATGTGGACAACATTTCTCCTAAACAGGACAGAAACAGGATGCGGCAGCCTCCAACATCATGCATCCCCTACCTCCCACCATGTCACAGCTTGCTGTGAAGGACGTGCCTAGGAAACTTATGGGACTCAGCCATCGTCTATCACATGCCAGAAGTATTCCTGTGAAATGCTGGCGGTATTTTCACCTTCTTCAAGAGGCTTGATTTCATTGCTGGTCCCAGAGGGAGAAAAAAGTGGCTAGCCTGCTTTCTGATCAGAGCATGAGCAGGACCAAAGTGATTCAAAACTGGCCCCAGGCCCCCAGCCAGACCCTGATATTTGCACCATGGTTTTGGTTATTGCCTGTGGTTTTGCCTTTGTTGCCTAGTAGCTTGGTTGTGCGGGGTTTTGCCTTCCCGCTACACATCTGTGCTCCCATCAACACCTGCAGAGAAGGGCACCAGCAAGGACACTTCAGTGTGCCTTTCTCTCCTGACCCTAAGTGTGTCATAAGACAGCACAGAGTAATGCTTATGCTCTGAACCTCTTTTTTAATCATGGTTTCTATTGGCAAGTACTGATGGAGCGCATAAATTGTACAGTGCCTGCACAGCCTGCTCCTGCCTTCAGCAATGGGCTGCTGGGCAGTGGCTGGGAGGCTGGTATACTGCTTCAACTCAAGCCACTCAAAGAGACAAAGCAAACCACATCCTTGTTCTCCCAAAGGCTTCACAGCATGTGTGAAAGGAGGGCTTTTCTGTTACACCCAGGTTTTGTGCATAGAATTTATCCTTCCAGAGTTTAATTTTACTCATACTAATAGCTCTTTGAGGCCAGGCTATTTGCTCTGCTAAACCCTGCAGCTCTGCCTATCTGCTATTATTATAATGCATTTTAATTTCTTTCACTTAAGTTATAGGGCGAACAACACTCTTGGGATGAGCTATCCAAGCTGCCACATGAGTCACCCCCAGCAGACAAACAGAATATTTGTAGCTGCAATATCGAATGATAGAATTAGAATCATAGAATCATTAAGGTTGGAAAAGACCTCTAAGATCATCGAGTCCAACCGTCAACCCAACACTACCATGCTCACTAAACCATGTCCCTAAGTGCCTCATCTACACATCTTTTAAATACTTCCAGGGATGGTGACTCAACCACTTCCCTGGGCAGCCTCTTCCAAGGCCTATTTCAGTAAAAAAATTTTTCCTAATGTCCAATCTAAACCGCCCTTGGCGCAACTTGAGGCCATTTCCTCTCGTCCTATCGCTAGTTACTTGGGAGAAGAGATCAACACCCACCTTGCTACAACCTCCTTTCAGGTAGTTGTAGAGCGCGATGAGGTCTCCCCTCAGTCTTCTCTTCTCCAGACTAAACAGTCCCAGTTCCCTCAGCCGCTCCTCATAAGGCTTGTTCTCCAGGCCCTTCACCACCTTCGTTGCCCTTCTCTGGACACGCTCCAGCACCTCAATGTCCTTCTTGTAGTGAGGGGCCCAAAACTGAACACAGTA
>VZTQ01016132.1:26707-42719 GCA_013400755.1 Pelecanoides urinatrix | reverse complement strand
ACATGGCTCGTGAGCGCCCTCAAAACGAACCACTCCATAATCTTCCCTGGCACCAAGGTCAGGCTGACAGGCCTGTAGTTCCCTGGACCTTCCTTCAGGCCTTTCTTGTAGATGGGCATCGCATTGGCAGCTGTCCAGTCGTCCGGGACCTCCCCTGTTAACCAGGACTGCTGGTAAATGATGGAGAGTGGTTTGGCAAGCTCCTCCGCCAGCTCCCTCAGCACCCTTGGGTGGATCCCATCTGGCTTTCTTCAGAAAAAAAATCAGCTTTGCTAGTCCATGGGCAAAACTTTTTGGTGCCTGCCTTAGATGTGCAATGAGCTACACAGCTGCTGTGTAATGCTAATTTTTCTATGACTGATAATGGCTTAGGTTAGGGGGAAACCCTTCTGAGAGAAGATGTGGAGGCCTCAAGAAACATGGGAAGAATAATACAGCCTGAGAATATAAACACATGATCTGGACTTCATAAGAAATGAGTAACTGTCAGCTAGCAGGACAATCCCTCCTTAATGTTTCCCCTACTTCTTCTGGGAGAAACAAGCATAATATAATAATAAACTCCCTTTATGATCCTTAAAGATTGGCAAAGGCAGGGTTCTTAGCAGGAGATTTAAGGGCCACTGGAGAACTGTGTATAAAAAGCATCTCCCCTTGCATACTTTTCAATACGAAGAAGTCCTGACCTCATCCCTGGTGAAGTCACACCAGACAGCTTTCTCACAGTATTTCCTATTCAGCTCCCCTGCCACCAGACCTCTGCGGTCCCTCTGGATCTCTCAGCCCAGGGCTGACAGCAGGTCCAGCTCCAGGGACCAGATAGTTACAATACCTATCAGCAGCTGAGGTCAAGGTGTCTTTCACCTCCTGTTCTCAATGCCGGGAAAGTGAGGATTTGGTTCAAAGTCCACAGAGAGTAATGGGAACCATTTCATTGAATCGGTCAAGTTACTCCATGGATTAAAGACCTAAACAGTGACATTTTCACTCCAACTTCCCAGGAATAAAGCAAAAGCGATGCTGCCAGAACAATGGGAGAAGAATCAGAAAAGTGTCATTCCAGGGATGAAGAGAAGCAAACTAAGCTGTGTATATAAAGGTTTTGCTTATATGCCTTTTCAGCCACCCAGGGAACCTGGATTTGATTATCAGCTCACTAATCTGGCATCCCTGTGTGCATGAAGTTTTCTGAAATATCAGGCATGAATCTAGCTCGGATCCTACCACCAGCTTCAGTAGGAAACAGACAGGCCAGCCCCGTTTCTGTAAAAAAAATTACTCCAAGATGTTCCTTTGAAACAGGATATATTCAGCAAATTAGGCAAACTGGCCCTTTGCAAATAGATTCCATCACGTGTAAGTAGAAGGAGGCAGGCAAGCTACAAGCTGTAGCCAACGACCAGCAGGTACATCTTGTTTACACCTTTCCCAACCAGTAACATGTGGCTGTAACACCATGAGAGCTCAGCTCACTTCAGCCCAGGGACAATTGATAGGAAGTGCCAACTCTGAACTAGGAAACCCATTTTCACCTGTTTTGGATATCCAGAGTCATCAGTATCTTTCAGAGAGGAAAAAAGCACTCTTCCTGCCTCTCACACATTCTTACAGCTTAATGCATTTGACCTGGTTTGGCCAGCCCCCAGGGAATTAATGTCTGCTGCTTGTAATTACACAGTGTCCAGCGAGGATACCTCAGGTCCCACATGCACAGGGCTTGAAAGTTGTTTCCAGTTATCCTCCCTGCCTATTACCCTTAAGACATTTATCAAACCAAGGCTGGCATCACTTTATAACTCAAGATGTGCAGTCAGTGCTGCTGACATCTGGTTTTGCCTAGCAAATGCAACACTTGGCAGTGATGTGTGTTGCCTGCCAAGACACTACACAGCTGCAGCAGGTGCTGCAAGTCAAAGCAGGAGAGAAGTAGTCCACTGAGGGCTGACACCTTCCAGACAGGGTATCTGCACAGATTTCTGGGTGGCAAGTTGTCGTTATGAACACACACTGCTTTTATCCATTTCTTCTTCATTTAGAGAAAGCAGGGGCTGGTCAGCAAAGGCAGTATGTCATTCAGCAAGGATGGGTTGGCAAGAAAACCATGTCACAGGACAGGACACAATACAAGGCATTGTAAATCATTCCTCAAGGGAATAGCTTGGCAGAAGGCAGAAGGTTTAACACGTCTATAAATACAAAAAGGATCTTTCTTCTTATACAGTGGAGAGAAGAGGAATATCATAAAGAAATATTTTGAGGAAGGAGATTGCAAAATGTTCACAGTGGACCCCTTCAAACTGATCCTTCCAGCTCTGGAGAAATGCTGTGTTTTCTGTCTGAGGGATGCTTACTGATTTCCCTTATTCAACACAGAGTAGTGCCATTTCAGACCAGCAAGGACTTCCATTGACTTCAGTGCTCAGCAGCTGCACAAATCAAACTTAAAGGCAGATTCTGTACTTACCTGGATGGATGCTGTCTCCAAAGTAATTCAAAAAGACTCAGATCGCTCCATTGGATGGGATTTACACACACTTACATGTGTGCAAAGAAAAAATTTGAAAAACTCCTCTCCCTGCACCCTCAGAGAGCAGCTATGCATTCATCATGCATTTTGACCATCTCACTGCTAACCCCTCTTTTCCTGGGATCCACCAGGAAAAAAAGTGCCAGGCTTTTTCACTGCAACATACATCTATTGCCTGGCAAAGGCATTGGGAGTCTTGGAAAACCGAATCTTTACATTTCAGTAACAGAGAAAAGCTAACCTGAAAGTTTCTACGGCCTTATATATGTAGCTAACAGATACAATTTTATCTGTTCATGTTCAGACTTTGGGTTAAACTAGCAATGCTTGCCTCCACAGGCATATTTCCTGGGTTGTATCCTTCCTATTTCTGAATCTTTTACAGTTAGCCCCAGAGTATATGTGGGAAGCTGTGAGAGTCTTGCAAGTCAACTCTGCCAAATATTTATAGGCTGCAGTTTTTACATGGGTGATGCAGCCTCCCTAGGACTGAGGACTGGATGACATAAACGCTGTGGTCAGTGCTCCTGTGGGAGCTGCACTACTTCGATGCAGATGAAGGATGCAGAAGATGTGTGTTTTATTTCCAGCTCTGCCAACGACCCTTTGCAACACTTATCAGAGACCACTTCCACCTTTTTGTTTCCCTTTTTTTTTGTGCTGGAGTTAAGGCAAAGTCTGTTCTTTTACTCCCAGACTCCCCAGCAGCTAGGAAAGGTACAGCTGCACTAGCAGGAAAGATGCAATAGCAGGTTTTCAAGTATTCACCCGAGCAAACAGCTTGCTGGGAACACTGTTATCTCTAAACTTGGTTGTGTGCATGATAGCTTGTAGTGGTAACAGAGAAGACAAATTTTTTCAGGCTGGTGAGGCTGATATCACAACCACCCTGTGATATGTCCTAAGAAGCTCTGACCATGAATTCATCCCAGTGCAACACCAGCCAGCATATGGCTTTGCAGATTAGACTTAACTTCAGCAGTAGCAAATGGTTCTGGCTAAAAGCGTCCAAGATTGTCAGCATAGGGGTGTTTCCATGTCTGCATGCTGAACAGGAGGGGCTCTTATCTTGGAGCTGTGTGCTTCTGGGTCTACTCCACTATGAATTGTGTTCAACAGTCTTTTCTTTACAGCAGAGAAAATCATGGGGACAGAGAAGGAGATCTGGAAAGCCATATGTCTGTATGTAAATAAAGGCCGTTGATAAGAATGATCACAAGAGATTGTCTGAAACTCAAGGGAAACTTTAACAGAAAGCAGATTTCTCTCTTTAACCCCAAAGAAAAAAATATTAAACAAATACACACTGACCCCTCCACAGACATCTATGTAAATTTGGTTTTGCTGTATGAGAGCATGCATGTTGTATAGATATGTGTGTGTGTGTGAGTGTGTGTGAGTGCATAGTTATAAAGATTTTAGAACGGCATGAGAAATACGAAGAGACAGAAAATCAAGAAAGATCCACCTGGATGCTGGCAAACTGAGATAATAGCACTCTGAAACCTGATAAAGCCCTTATCTGTGCACAACACACTGTTTCTACAAATATACAGTATTAGAACATATGGATGGCCACTTTGAAGTAATGCAACACAATTTCAGCAGCCCCTAAATAAAACAAGCATTGTAGTCACACTAAAGGTGACATAGTACACACCTTATCTCCCCTTGGCTCTTGCTTCAAAATAACATGAGAGTAGCACCGCTGTGCTTCTGATGTTCAGGGAAGAAGGGCTATCCTGCTGATTTCTGGTAGGGTTTGAATAATTTCTGCTCCTTCAGCAAAGATTTTACCTATATATTGACGCAGATGAATTTGCATAGAAAGAAAAATCTGTAGAACCTTCTTAGAGGGTGCGTATATGGTAATGAAATCGAAAGTGTTGCACCACCAGTATTACATTGCCAGTGTAAAGAACTAACCATAACATACACTTTTTAATCTGTCCAGTCTTTGGATGTCAGGTGTGCAGTTCACCTAAAACTGAATGACTATTTCAGAGAATCACTGATTTGATCCTCCACAGTCAGGAAAGCTTTCAACCCTCCTTTTACATGGGCGAGAGCAATATCATCTTGTGGCAGTGAGTGCCAAAAGTTCATTATCTGCTGTGTAAGAAAGATTTCCTTTTAGTTGCACTGAGTGTCCCCTCCTGGTCTCACAAAGTAAGCAAGATCAAGCAGAAACCCTGAAATGTCTTACAATGCTCTGCGTCACCAAGGGTTATCCTGCTCTCCACCTCTTGCCTAACTCAGAAAAGGGTATATTCATCCTCTACTTACAGACATCTCCCTAGCTCTGATTATTTTTGTTGACTGCTTCCAAACCCCCTCCATTTCAAACAGACCCAAGTGGAATGTTCAGGGCAAGGTTTTCCCTTTGTTTGATATAATTGCATTATCTTTATTTCAGCATAGTTTTACATTTCATTCTAGTCCTCTCCTGCTTTAATACTCTGATTCTCTTTTTATGGATTGTTATACTTACTTATTACTGCACTGTGAGCTGTTGCAGTGACAGCCATTCAGTGGCAAGGAACTCAGAGAGAAGATACTCCCCCCGCCTTTCCTGAATCTTCCTACAATCTAGTCATCTATGGTTTTGTTTCTCTTCCCGGTAAGGCCTGATTTGGCTTGTATCCTAAAGGAAGGGAAAGAAAAATGGAGAAAAACTCTGGTCAAGATTTTTTAAAAAGAAGTAGTCATGTCTATATGGTAGAATAATGTCCTCAGAACATTCTGACTTGTGAAGTAATGTTTTTATTACATCTAAGCCAAGAATTTAGGAATATTTTTTAAAATGGGAAGGCAATTAGATATATAAAAGATAATGCAACTGGCACGAGATAAGACAGCTGATGTCCTAAGGCACCATGCTGTTAGCTCTTGTGGAACTCAGAGGAGCCACAGACAAGTCAGGGAAAACTATCTTCATTCAGGGATAAGCTAATTTAAAAATTTGCTGCTTTGGAGAAAGACATTGTGTGTTAAATATGTACTATACCAGTCCAGTTCCTTATAGCATGTCTACATTGTATACATATGCTCTCTGAGCTGATGCAAAACAGGAAAACTGGAAAAGTCTTTTGGAGTGTTTTACAACACACAGTCTTCCCAGGCATAGATTTACCTGCAGGGGTGGGGTGAGGGAGGGCTCTGAGCAGGAAAAATGCTAGTTAAGTTCCCACATCAGAAATCCTGATTCAGCACACACATTGTCACAGCTCAGCGTGAGGTCCAGCCACCTCTTGCCCTGCTCAGATTTAGGTCATCTTCATGGCTTTCCATGTTCATTTAGGCAAGGGTCCAGCGCTACTCTTAATTGCACTGTTGACTTCAGATATTCAAATTTATGTAGCAAGGGCATGAGCATGTGACTTGAATTTCAGCTCCAGCCAAGGGAGAGTAAATGTTTTTCAACAGCTGGCCTTGGGGAACTGTAAAGAAAGTGTCTCTAACATATTGTAATGAGAAAAAATATCTCTGAGCTGGCACTGACTACGTACCAGACTCATGCAGTCCTCATTCATTTGTTGCAATTAGCAGACCAGTGAGATGATATGAGCAGGCCACCAGAAGCAACACTTGGAAGCAGCTAACCGGAAACTTGTTGCCCAGTGGGACTCTTACTGACATTACTGAGTGTAAGATTAAGGTTACTTTCTGTGATTAAGCCTTCATACAAACTTAATTATTGTAATAGTTCAAAATCAAGAACTAAAACCCAGCTAATTAATGGGCTGGCCTATTCAAGTCCCACGTGGGACCATCGTATTATTTCATCACATAGGTTTCATTAGAAAATGAAAACAAATTACAGCAGAGCAGACCTGAAAATCTGAGAAACTCCAGTCAGACGAGGAGGTTGGTGTCTGAGGGAACATTTTCTGCCTAGAGCAAGGATTGAGCCTGGGTTGCTTGTTTCCTGCAGCATCTTGTGTGGTCAGTGCAGCCTCAGGAATATGGACAGTCTTTGCAGACACCTCTCTGTGCTAGCACAGCCCAGGTGCTTCATGCGTATGTGATGTCTGCATAACGTGCATGGACTTCCCTCCCCCTGCTAAGGCAGGGCATACTGTGGTTTAACAAATCAGAGGATTTCAGCAACAGCTCCACAGCCCAGCCTGTGGGTTTCTGTTCCCGGGACTCAGACTGCTTAGAATGACAGCTCTGCTAGGAACCTCCCTGTTCCCCCAGAGCCCATGGCAGAGCACGCCTTTCCACATAAAACATTTACAGTGCAAGGCCATCAGGAGTGATAAAGCATTCAAGAAACACTGCCCAAGATTGCAGGGGAGTAACTGAGCAAATGGAGAGCTCAAAGCAGCTGCTCTTCTGAGTAAGGGTGCCTGTGTACTGCAATGTTGCCTGGGTGCAGAACATTGCTTTGAGGGCATATTCTTCTGAGGTTGCTTTTCTCAGTCCACCTCCCATTTGCCCATCTAAACATGAGCTACTTTCCGAACTCAGCAAAGCCTTCTGGCACCAGTTGTGGGGGGCATGACAAAGTACTGACAAAGAAATTAATTTATAGCCCATCTACCACTCTTCAACAGTAGGAAATATTTGTTCCTTCAGATGCAGGTAAGTGTCTGATTACCACAAATCTCTGGGTGTATGAGCTCTGTCATCAGCCTGTGCTTGACTTCAAGACCATGACAGATCTGCGCCTATGAAACAACTACCTGAAGCACCATAGTACTGCCAGGAAATAAAATCTCCAATGGGAAATCATCCACAGCAGAAATATACTGGGGATTGTCTTCATAACAAGCATCGTTGCTTATAATACTTATATGCAACCTGCAACTGAATGATTAAAATGGCTTTAAACTACAAGTAAAGACAAAGAGAGGTACCAAAAATCCAAGCATAGGATGTTCACAACAACTAACCTGAATTCACAGACCATCATGTAAGTGTTACTGACAGAACATGGCAAAAGCCCAGGAGTCAGAGAGGTGTTGCAGAGGGGGACACAGCATGCCAAGGCCACCACTTCCACATGCATACACAACCCAGAACACCATTCTCCAGGATGTGCAGGGCAAGTCGCATTAAGCTTGATGACTATCCCTACAGCTGTAGCGGGGAGAGAAAAGGACTTTCGTACTTGCCACCTCAGCATGAATAAGGAAAATACCACAAAAATTTGGCCATTTGTTTTTAAAAAAACACGAGCACCTTAAGGGGTCACTTTTCTAAACAGATTAGACACTGCAAGGTTCTGTGAAGTGATGTCTTAATATCTCTAAATCTCTGAGTCCAGATCTTTACATCCTGTCACAAAGTCAGTCAATGTTCTGAACAACAGCTTTCTAGCTGACATTGCTATTTTAACACTGCCCCATCTTATATTTCTCTTCCTTCATTTGTTTTGCTCTGTAACAGCATGATTGTTTAATTAGCCCACAAAAGTGCTGCTGCTCTCTAGCATAACCCTTCGTGCTTCTGCTGAGCATTCAAGGCTGTTTGGCTGCCTGTCTGCTGCAACCACACCACAGTTTATGCGTACAACCCATTTATGAACTCTGTGCTCTCAGGACATGTCAACACCAGGAATTTATTGTCAAATAAGCTCAGGTGTGAATTTAATGTGCCATCATTATTCTTCCCTAATTCTTTGTGTGGGTTATCTAATTTCAGAGAAAAATGCCTTTGAGCTGTTCAACTTAATCCACTTTGGAGGAGTGCAAATAGACTATTGTAACAGCAATATTCACATGAATAGCTGGTGCTAAATAGCTTTTTTGCACTCTTACCAGAAGCCAAACCATTACTTAGCATGTGCAGTCTGGAAAGCCTCTCACCTAATCCCAGACTGAAACTGAAGTGATGGATCGTATGACCTACTGCATACAATGTGCCAGCCTCACGTTCTGAAGGACTATCTACATAGGGGAGGTCAGTCTAAATTATTTAATGATTTTAATTGAAAGAGAAATACCTATCCAAAATTACCTCTCTAATGCTCCGTTCTTTACTCCAGACTGTGTAACTCATACCTATCTCACTCAGGACCAGGCCCATTTCATTTGACCACACTCCCGATCTGGAATAGACAGTCCAGAGTATCAGGAGAGGAATACATATATTGAACACCTGCAAGGTAGGCAAGCCTTAATTTATCTAATTTTACATCCAAGACATTCATCACTATGATGTTCTGCTAAGCTTTTGTTGCATAAAAACTCTCCCAATCTGCATGAGTGGAAAAATATGAACGTGTTTATTTTTAGGGTTCACAAACACCTGTGAACACTGGGGTAATCTAGGACAGCTGCCCTTACTTACTGTGTAAGCATTTGTTCCTTTAGGTGTAATTGCTGATTTTCACTGCCTCCTGTTCTGTTTTAATCACAGCTTTATTATTCGATGACAGCTGAGTCTGAATATATGATGCATGCATCTGAAGGATGTTGTTGCATTTTTTTTTAGCAGCCCTGTTCACTAAAATATTCAGATTTGTAAAAGCAGATGGTTTTCTTGAGGCAGAGTTTTTAAATTCAGGACAGGTTTGGCAGCCCCAGCACTGTCCACAACACCTCATGGGCCTGTTTCACTGCTTGCTATCCCGTTCCTTCTCATGCAGATGCCAGGTCAGGTCTGAAGTGTGATCAGCCCTTTCATTTGCAAAGCTCTGCAGTTGACATTGATCAGTATCAGCTCTGCTTTTCTTTAATTTTCTGTATGTCTCCTAAATACTTAAATGGTATGTATCTTTCAGACAGGACCAGAGAGCTTCTGAAGAAGCCGTGCTATCAGAATTGCGTTCATGCTTATGGCAAGACTGTTTTTGTTCTTTTTACTGCTACTGTTATTTATCTATTCCATATTATCATTATGCTTATTTTTATCAGATTAATGAAAATGTACCTTTCAAAAATACAAAAAACTAAACTAGATAGGACAGACTAATTATGGACCAAAACTCTTGCTTTACATCATTGCTGTTTTTGAAATTTTTCCATCACCATTTCTGTGATTGTATATGATGCCAAGACTCAAAATGTTGAATGCACACCAATCATATTTTAGTATAGAACACTTCAGGAGACCAGCTGTTAATGACTCTGCATGTACTTCTCACTGCATGGTAAAATGAACCAATGACTAATTCAATATACCAGATTTTAAAACCTGCAATTCCTTTCCATAACAAAATCTGCAAGACAGAAACACCAAAGCCAGGCGAAGAGTGTTTGCTTGTAGCAAGAAGCATTGCAAACAGAAAGAATGTATACATTTTCTACCACACTAGCCTCCATGAAATACAGGGGGCTACTGATTAAAAAGGTAATTTTGTAAACACTTGCTGTAAGGTGCCATACGTACTGGTAGGAATAGTCCATTTCCACTAACGGGACTGGTGTCGGTGCGTTACAGCATTGACCATGGTATCACTGCAGCAAACAACTGTAATGTTTCCTGGACTGTCCCCATGTAAGGCTACAGGTATATAAACATTTTTTGTTTGAAACAGAGGTGCAGTTATGAAGAGAAATCCGCAGTAATTCGCTCTTTTTGCGGATTGGTTCAGTATGCAGAGTGGTTTTGGGATATGTGAAGTGGATTCCTTTCAGAGGAAAACTATTCAAAATCTCTGCTCTGGTTTATAGCAAATGCACTCCAAACCTTAATGGAGAAATAAGGGTTTGCACCAATTACTTTTGCTTGTGACTGCTTTGATTCACAAGAGTCTAGATGCTTAATTCAGGGGGCTAGACTAAACCCAGCTTGAAATAAAACCTGAACTTCATACAGTGTAGTTGTAATGATTGCAGCACCAAATGTTTCAATCTTCTGGACTGCTCTTTCTTCGCCAAATTATTTTCTGATGTGGCCAAAGTCCATAAACACCCAGAGGATCAATCTTTTTTCCCCTTGTACTGCCAATGGCTCTTCAAACAGAAGCAAGGGGCAGGAATTGCAAAAGTTAGTTTTGAAGATATCCATCAATTGGACACGTGGTGGAGGGAAAGACAACTGCCCTTGCTGCATGAAATGAATGAGTGCAGAATTAATCCAACCAGATTATCAGAGACTCAGTGTGGGAGAAGAGCTTGACAACTGATCCCACCATAGGAAAAGCATTGCTCAGTTCCTCATTTATGAGACCCCCAAAAACCAAGCAGGGGACGTAAACAAAACCTCCAGGTGAAATTATGTCCTTCTTTGGAATGATGGTATTTATGATGACCTGAATTATGGATGCCTGTAATGCAAATTGAGCAATATTCGTTACCAATGTGATGCTCTATATTTGGATGAAGTTCCCAAAACTGCAGGCACCGATGCAGGAAACTTATTCAGTCTTGCTTAAAGCTTTGAATAATCTTGAAATATTTGAAATCAAGTAGATAGTTTTGGAAGATTATTTTAGAGGTCTGTATAATTTCAATGTAATTATCCATCACTGAGAGGAACAGAGCACATGTAACCATGCATTATGAAAGTACAGGATGAGCCCAGGATAGCTGCATCTCCTAACTGTCAGTCCAAATGCCAGCTCATAATAGTTCACAAATTTGCTATATTCACATATTTGCCATATTCTACAGAAAAACCACTGCAGAAATACTTCATGGCCATTCCTTCATTCAGAGTATCAAAGCACCTTTAGTACTGTAGGGAAACAAAAACATTGAAAAATCCCATGCACACTAACAGGTGCAACAGAGCTGTCCTTACAACATGTTCACAACTATTTCAAGCCATCCGACATTCATGCATCCAGTTGCTCTGGCTGTTTTCTGGTGATTTCTGAAAACTGCAGCATCAGAAAATATGAACACTCTTTTAAAGGATGCTGCCTTATTCTTCTACATTGTGCCATCATTTAGGAGAGAAAGAACACACACATACACAGAGAGACTACAATGCCCTAAATGTGGAGAACTGATGATCATTTGGTGCCATTGGTTCTGTTTATTATGATTATTAATAGAACATCCATGTTATATCAGGTGGAAAACCACTCGGCAGAGAAAATAATAATTTCATTTTTACCTGTATCTTAAAGAATGACATTGTACTTCTAGCTTTTAACAATTTTGAAAATATATCTTTTCTCAAAATTAAATAGGTCATAACACCATCTAAGGCACAACATTTTATCCCTTTTCTGATTCCTTTGCATTATTATTCTTAATAGCTTCAACTATTCAAACAGATTCTATGTCTTAAAAGGCAGACTGTGTTTTGATAGGTAGGACATTTCTCTAGGAGCTAGAATACCTGCCCCTAGTGGATATTGGCTAATGGTATTGGCTACTCATTTCACTTCTCCTTGTCTGTACTTCCAGAACTTTGCTGTCTTGCCTGTGACAAGTACTTTGAGACAGATGTTGCCTCTTATAAATCTGGATAGCATGCAGAAAACTGGACAAAAATACAAGGGAACTAACTCACTTTCAGAGTCCCTGCTGAGGACTCTCAGGTGTTGCTCTAACAGAAAAACAAACAATGACTCATGTCAGCTCTGGTAGCAGCTAAATGTTTTTGCTTTAATAGAGAACACAACACGCAGCTTATAGCCTGATTGTTTCTGAAGGCTCTAAAACAGCCTTACGCTAGCATCCAAATATTTGTGGTTCATCTGCAAACATTAAATGGATTTCATGTTCTTTTCAGCTTCCCAATGATATTGAAGCATAGATTCTTTTAACATTTTATATTTATACTGAAGTGGACTTTCACTACTAATACAGCTTCACTGACTATTTCTTCATGGCTTTTGCATCTGCAACTGAGATACAATTCAGACTTTCTGCTTCTGTCTTCAAAGAGCTGTTGCAAAAGGTTAGACTGATAGTGTTCAGTAAAATGCTTTTCTTCTGTAACAGCTGTAATTCACAGGAGGAGGAATCCATTGTGCTTTAAGACGATGATGGATGAAGAACAGGTAGCAGCACTACAGAGGAAGTAAAATTTTACACCATTGTTCCAGCAAACCCTGTGTATATCTTCATTTATATTTTCAGCCATTTAACTATTAACCTTGAAAACCAGGTTGAACAGACAGATCAGAATGAATTTGTTCAGATTAAAGACACATGGTTTTAGTTACAGAATGACAGTGGGATTGGAGAAATGAATCATGTACCAAAACTAGCCTGCTTCAGGAGGTATAGCTACAGATCACTCTTGCTTCTTACACAGAGCTTTTTGTTCATGTCTCAAACAGTTTCGAAGAGGACGTGCCACCATCTCTCCTTTCACTTTCCTTTTTCAGCTACACAGTGTGATGAAGCTCATAGCTGTGAAACCATCTACTCAAGGTTACCTGGCAGAGAATCCATCTCTTGCGTTTCAGCCCACTGGGCCACGCCACCTTCTTTAAAATAGAGCAGTAAGCTGAGAGCACTGTAATTCCTCTGCTTCCAGCATCCATCAGACAAGTTTATAAAGAACAAAGGTAAAGGCTGAGCAAGGTTATTCACTTAAAAATGCAATAACTTCTTAGAAGTAAGCACACTGGATAAAATTCTTTGGATCTATTACACGTATAAATTGTTATGGAAGCCCAGACGTGTTAAAGAAATAGTAGCTTAGAAATTTGTGTGCTCTTAACAGTAACTGATTTTTTGTCTATTGATCTTTGCAATAAGGTTTACACAGCAGAGCAACTACAGGGGAAATCTCAATGCTATGGGTTTTGCACATTTTTATGTACTTCACGTGGCCCATAATTTCTTACTACCAGAGCCTCTTCCCCTGCTTGTAGTGTCTTCCTCCACTGGCTAGCTGCTGTGGCAGTGTTGTGAGGGTCATCAAATGGCACATCACTGTGCAATGGGACCTCCTTTCTCTCCTCCCAGGAAGGCAATGTGTTTGTCCTTGCTCTGATTTACTATTGAATTTAGGGGTCCTTTGTGTATACACACTCAGTAGAGGCCAAATTATTATTCTGTTCAACTGAACAATTTCAGGTAGCAGCTTTTTTGAAACTCTCCAGAGCACTTTTACATGTAATCTTCAGCCTTCCCACAAACTTGCTGGACCCAAGAGCTGCCCCTCTTTGGAGTAGGAACAGACATTCTGTATCATTTTATGAAAGAGAAAATCAATTCTGACATACAAGACCTGTTTTCCAAAGGAGATTCCCATCCCAAAATTATTTTCAAGATTTCAGTATTTTCCAGTGCTGCCCATGCTGTTCTCAGGAACTTGGCTGTAGTGATTCCAGATGATTGCCAAAGGGGAGCAGTTCAAGTCCTAAGTTACATTTTGAGCATGAGTTCATGGCTGTGTTGTCTCTGGCCCACAGACACATTTTCAAAAGAGCCTACCCTTTGCATCACAGCCTTGCACTTCCTAGATGCAAAGAAGGTCTTGGTCAGTGCAGTATGGTTCTCTCCTACCATGCAAACCTGGAATGATGCCATGCCACCAGGAAGGCAGTGGTGTATCCAGGAGGTGTTGAATGGGAGTGAGGGGGCTGTGGCCTCCTTGCCCTGAGGTGAGATTGGTTCATATATCTATGCACACATGATGCAGACGTGCTTGATACTGTTCTTCCCTAACTCCTTTTTATGATGAAGCCAAATGCTGAGTCCTGCTAGGATTGGCCAGCATTAAGCAAACTATGCTCACCTTTACCCTTAAGGGAATGCCAGATGTTTTTGGTCTGCACCTCTGTAATTTACAGGGACAGCAAGTCCAAAGAGACTACACTGCACATATGCTCCATCCACCTGCTAAATGCATTGGTCACAAGGCACAAAGTTTACTAAACTTTTCTGACAGCCTGAGAGAGGAGAAAAAATAGTGTTCATTAAAACACACAACCCTTGTTAACAAGCAAAAGCATGCTGGGGAAAAAGGGAAATGACAGAGGATTTCACTGAAAACAGGAATCCTTGCACACTGAGAAAATAAGATCCCACTCTATATAGAAGCAAGATAGCAGAGATTCCAGTCTGTTGCAGCCAATGAATATAAATGATGGAGAATAAATGTGGAAGACTTATCACTAACACAGAAACTGAAACTTCTCGTTCGCGTTCCTGGGAAAATTATTTTAAACTTATATGGACACCTTAGATGATAGTCTTGGCCCTTCAAAATAGCATGATCAGCTTTCCTTTATTAGCACCTGGCCCAGCACTGCACAGCTTTCTCTGCATGAGTAGTCCTCTTACTGAAGTTAATAGGCCTTTTCTTATAATTAACTACTTGTAGGATTGGAGTTCAGGGGTGACATACCATAATAGTATGAAAAATAGTTTGCTGCATCAAGCAGAAATTATGCACAGTTGTGGTAAACTCTGAGGTCAGTGCAAGAGGGTGTGAATACATACGCTTCACCAGCTGTCTCTGCTTCCTTGATTTGGCTTATGGCCAACAAACCCATGGTAAAGTACAATTCTATTTATAGACTTCTCAGAGAAACCCAGATTATTTGTGCATTTGTAATTGGTCTTAGCTTAGATCCAAAGAACCAGGCACCTATTTCAAATCCTAGCTGTCCAGTACCTTTCCAGATGTGCCTAGCCACTTCGCTCCAGTCCATAAAGGCACACTGTCAGCAGTCAAGTTCAGGAATTCTCACCTTGTTGCAGACCCTGTTAGGGCTGCCTGTAAAGTTGTGAGGATATAAGTTTACACTACAAATATGGCCAGCTTTTCAGCACTGTTTCGTCGTGGAGCACTGCACAGACGAAAACGCAAGGGAAGGATGTGACTGAAGGCAAGAGGGAGAAGTGAATGTAACCCACTCTCCCCAAAAGCATTTAATCTTTTTTGCCATATTGTGCAGTATGCTGTTAGACATGCACATGCATACACACAATTTCCATAACTTCAGAATACTTCCATGTTTGCATTTTTATCAGTGCCTTTGGCTCTATAAGCTATGTTTTAAACTGTAAACTAATGATGCTTTTGTAATTTGTGATTATCAAGCCATTAACATGAGAGTCCTGCCTGCTACCATCTTGGATTAATCATACCCATATTACATTTTCACCTGGAAGTTGGTAGAAAATGTGATAATTATATTAGCACTTTGAGGGTGCTTACCATCTTCAAAGCATCTTACTAATACTAAGTTAATTAATAAAACAAAAGTACAGCTTGCATGCTCCTGGGATGGGTGTCACAGATACAGAATACATAAAGTAATGCTTCTCTCTGAAAGAAGCAAATGATACTATGAAGGAATACCTAAAACAGGGAGAGGAGACAAGAGCAGGCAGGGGAGAATTCAAGTACTAAATTAGGTCATACACATTTGAAATTATACTTGAGCTAAATATCTACACACTAGCTAGAAAATGAAAAACATCTTACTAAAAAAGCTTACAGATTTTTCTATATCTCTCCTCATTTTCTGGAGAAAAAAAATGTGAAAACTTGACTTCAAGTTACTGTAGCAGCCAGTTGGATAGTGACAAAACATTAAAATCCTGCAAAAAGGGGTTCCTATTTTTACTCTGTTTAAAAACTGTAACGTTCCTGGCCTGCCCCGCCTCTCCCCAC
>VZTQ01016132.1:0-26688 GCA_013400755.1 Pelecanoides urinatrix | reverse complement strand
CGCCTCTCCCCACCCCCACCTTTGGCTTCTAAAACTGTGCCCAAGATAGAGTAAAAATTGTGAATAATTCCTGGACCCTAACTGGTAGGTATTGGGATGCATTTACTCAAGCCTTGTGAGTTACAGGACCTAGCCTTGATTCAGTTTTCTGAATTACTGTGTTTGTCTCAGGCTGTTTTTCCACTTTAGGCACTGGCAGCACTAGAAAAGGATTTGTGAAATGTTACCTGCTTAAGAAGGGAGGGTATATGTTAAGGAAGCTGTCAGTGAGAGGCCTCATGGTTGCTTATATGAATACAAGGCAATGTGGAGGCTGCTTTGATTTGATGTAACCAATGACAGTTAAAAGCAGATGTCCTACAAACAGTAGACTACCCACAGCATTGCATCCTTCAGTAACACCCTATTCAATGACTCTAGCTCTCATCCAGAATCCCAAATGCAGTCTATTTTCTGCTTACTTCTCCATGGTTAGAATCTAAGAGGAGGTATCTGGCCCCTGGCATCCTCAGGAACCTTTAAATGTTAATATGAGCTAGTCACAGGACCTGCATCCGTACCCATGTGAAGACAAAATCATCAGCTGAGATGAGCATTCATGTGTCTGAGGAGATACCCATGCAAAAGAGCTTGCAGGGGCTATTGCAAGACTCAAGGTGTGAGATCAGCTTCCCCAGTTAAGCTTAGAATCCAGCCTGAAGCTTTATTGAATCAATCTTTCCCTACAACTGCAAGTTACTTAAATCACTACAACTCTGAGTTGTTGGGGAAGCCTGGTGAGAACTACAAACTGCCTTCATTTAAATGCTTTCAACACACCTCAAGCAGAGTACCCAAACGGTGTGGTCACTTTTGAAAGTCCTCAGCAGGACTTGCATGTGCATGGCCTCTTCTAGTGCAGTGAGCTACTTGGTTGCAATAACACCACCCAAATGAATTCACTTGCCTTTCCCAAAATGCCCCAGGAGGCACTACTGCTCTTTTTTTTTTCAAGTAATAAACCTATCTATCTGCCAATTTCCTCTCCTTTAGAGGGATTCATGCTCCCTAACGTTTCCTTTCTCCCAACTTTCTGCTAAACCACTAATTTTTTTAAAAACCTTTTCAGCAGTAAAGTATTAAATGATGGACCAGAAGCAGAGGAGAAGAGAGTACCAAATAAAATACACATTCCCAAAGGAAGGAAGGAAGATTTGTAGTGAGAGAAACATGAGCCAGCACTACCACTATTGTTGGAAGGCTATCATAGCAATCATGATAAAACACACAGATGTTGTTAAGTATCAAGAGGGGCAATCAAATCTATTTCTAAAAATGGGTCTTTGCAAAGCCACAAATCTCTACCAGCAGTAAAGCCAGTGTTTCCATTTGGTCTGATGTATACTTGGACTACCAAGAATCAGTTGGTCTGACATCATCCATGACAAAGAGAGCTAATTCTCCCCAGCAATTCTAATGTGGAAACAAATATCTTACTGCTGACGTGGAACATACATCAAATCAGATGCTTTACATCACACCATTCTTTTTAACAGTAAAGGTAAAAGAATTGATCAATTTTTAAAGAAGATTTTCCCAGGTATTTTATTCTCACAGATAATAGAGCTACTTAGCATTCAGCACGTCAAGGTGTTGGAGCATGANAAATTGACAGTTTTATGCAAGGCTGGCAGACTTGTCAAAATTTCAAGAAAATTCTGTTACTTGATTTTACTTTATAAACTTGGTGTCAAACTTGTTTTTTTTTCTTAGCACATTTCCCACTTCCCATTTTCACGGAACAAAGGTAGGATAAAAAGAAGTCAATGATCTGAATATTTTCCCCACCATGACTAGGTAATCAGCCTGCTAGATATGGAGTACACACTGATGTGGTGAATAAGAGGAGCACACATCAGAGACCACACTGGAGACATCCCCCATGCCGTCCTGCAATACTAGCCAGCAAGTTATGTCAGCTAATGGCAGATCTTCACTGACAAATTTATCTTCCATAGGTATTTACTCAAGGAAAGGACTAATAACTATCAAGGAGAGTACTAATAAGTACTACAGTTGTACTTAATGGTAGATTAACACTAGTTTGTTCCTAATGTCAGACACTTCTCCTGTCTTCAGTAGCAGTGTGGGAGAGCTATAACAATTGCAAGACTGACAACTAAATGCAGTAAAGATTTAATTCACCTTAGGGGTAATTTGCATGGATTGAGTAATTGCGGTGGAGGTGTTTGACTTGCATTACTATGAAGGTCATCACAGGGTTTGCAACAATCTGTTTTAAAAGGCAGAAAAAAAAATTCTGGTAATGATAAGAAACACTAGAATTCTTAATTTGCAGCCTTCTTAGAAATAAAAAACACCTGTAAAAATGTAAATCTAATCAAACTGAAGCTCTAGAGACTGTTTCAAAGAACCATTATGGCGTTATCTAAGAAAAATTACAATAAGACTGTACACATTTACCATGACTACAGTTTCAGTCTTTCAGTGCTAACATACTTTATTATGTGATTATTAATCCTCAGATACAGTAAGAACAATAACACCCTGTTGAAAAGGCTGTGTATTAGGCTTCTAATCCTATTTTTTGTACCAGGTCTCCTCACAAATTCACATATGTCTATCTCACAACAACACAGAGAGGAAGGGTAGAATAGTTCACCGCATGAGTATACAAATTAGGTCCTCAAAAGGTGTTTAGGCATGTGACTGCCATTGGGATAAACTCCTGTTTATTTCAGACAAAGACAGATGCTCAGATAATTCTGAGGATCTGCACCTGTGCAACCTGTCCAAGAGAAGGGGACTGAAGGACTAAGTTGTAGGTCAGTCCTAACCCCTACATAAACCCTCTTTCCCAAACAGCTGTATTGACAACCTTGGTCATCCCAAGACCATCAGTTCTACCTGAAAGAAGCGACCTGTGCCCATGCATTTGCTGGATCAGAGCCTCTCCTGCTCTTCTTGGTGTGAGTGGAGGGAGAAGAAAAAGGAACTTATCTTGGAAAATGGAGAACTTTCTTGACAACTCTAAAATTAAGATATCCATTGCTGTTTATAGCAATGCCGCCATCTCAGTGAGAGATGTGAGAACTGCTGCAGGACACCACCAGAAGACAAGAGGATGATCTTCAAATCCTTTGGGTTTTTTTCATTTAAAATACTTATTTCAGAAGTACTGACCAACCTGTGGCAAAGGCTGTCAGATGCATTATTAAACCTATCTTACTTTAAAAGAAAAGAATTAACAGGCAGCAACCAATGTATACATCTCTGTTAAACATTGAAATAAGAAAAAAGTTGAAGAGAGTCTCAGCATGTGTCAGAAGCAAACCAAGGCAATGGATCCTAATTTTAAAATACGTAATGAAGCCAAAATTTGCTTTCTGACTTTATAAACCAACATCACTTTCTGAACAGGAAATGCTTAAAAGTTGACTTTTCATGATCTACACCATGTGGCAGATTATGGCAGCTCTAAAAACAGAACAAAACATACAGAGATGCACCCATTTAGAAATCTACATGGAGAAGCAGAAAACAGCTCATGATTTGAGTTCAACAAAGACAAATGTAAGGTCTTGCACCTGGGAAAACATAATCCAGGGATGTAGCACAGGCTGGGATCTACCCAACTGGGGAGCAGCTCTGTGGAAAGGAGCCTGGGGGTCCTGGTGGACAACAAGCTCAATATGAGTGAACAGTGTGTTGCTGCTGTGGCAAAGAAAGCCAACAGGATCCTGGGTGGCATCAACAAGGGCATCACCAACAGAGATAAAGAAGTCATTATCCCACTCTACTCAGCGCTTGTCAGGCCACACCTGTGTTCAGTTTTGGTCCCTGCTGTGCAAAAAAGATGTGGAAATGCTGGAGAGCGTCCAGAGAAGGGCCACAAAGATGATCAAAGGTCTGGGAAGCCTGCCATATAAGGAAAGGCTGAGACAACTGGGTTTGTTCAGCTTTAAGAAAAGAAGGCTTAAGGGAGACCTTACCACCATGTTCCACTATTTAAAGGGTGGCTACAAAGATGGAGACTCTTTTTACAAGGAGTCACATGGGAAAGACAAGGGGTAATGGCTACAAGTTACTCCTGGGGAGATTCTGGTTGGACACAAGAGGAAAATTTTTCACAATGAGAACAATTAGCCATTAGAATAATCTCCCCAGGGAAATGGTGGATTCCCCAACATTGGACACTTTTAAGATTCAGCTGGAGAGGGTGCTGGGCCATCTTGTCTAGACCATGCTTTTGCAAAGAAAGGTTGGACCAAATGATCCCTGAGGTCCCTTCCAACCTGGTTTTCTATGATTCCATGATTCTAGGGTATGATTAATGCTGTCCTGAACATAAAACCCATATGCAGTACAACATTTTAACTCCCTGTGGCAAAAGCAGAAGAAAAAAGTTCACTTCTTAAACACAGAAGCATCTGCCTTTTTACAGTAATTCAGCAAGGCAAGATCAATTCCAAGAAGATCCATCCCAGTGTTCGAAAACAGAGGTAAAACATCACCTGCTGGTCCCAGTCCTGTACTAGGATCTGAGCAGAGAGGATTACATCCATCCATCCTAACACCATCAGGTAAAAACCCCTAAGCACAATAGTGGCAGCTAGGGGCTACCCATTTGTCAGGGAACTGACCTGCATCCTCTCTTTGCCACGCCCTGTCTTCACAACATTCCTTTAGGACAAGGCACTTGAGTTTCTCCCAGAGAAACTGGGGCAGAGAGGAGGTGCCTGGCTACAAAGTCTGCAGGCAGGATGGGAACAAAGCTGTGACTTCCCCTCCCCACCACAGCCCCAGTCATCACGTTAGTCATCACTGACCTTGGTGCTTTGCCTGGCATACTTCAAGGCTATGCAAAAATCTATCTCCTTTTTCTTTCCGGGGAAGGCAACAGTTGGTGTTCCCAGGCTGCTAATTTCTTGTGTGCATAAGTCAAAAGGGTTATTACTTCTTCCCACTCCTCCAATCCCTAACTACTGTTGATGCTCTTGTCCTGCTGTTGCACCATTTCTCATTTTGCTCTTTGCCTCATTACTATTCCCTTGTATAGAAAGATGCAGTTCTATGCTTGCCCTAAAAAGCGAATATAAAAAAGCTCACCCCAACTTTCTGAATACCACAGTATCGTTGTCCCTACCTGCAGGTTTATCCCAGGCATCCAAACAGGCTGGAACTGCAAACATACCGCTGCACTCTATGTAGTGAAGGCCTTTGTTGAACTCTGCATTAGCACTGGCACTTCCAGGCATAGCTGAGCTCTGACACCTTAGCCTGTTTAGAAATAAGGGTAAGTTTAAAAAGCTTGCATTAGCCTGCAAGCAAAATACTTTGGGGACTCAGTTCTCCATCCTGCCTCCCCATACCACTGACGCTGCTGTTTAACATTTGAGATTATAATATTTAAGGTTTTATTCTCCTAGCCTGATGCTGATGGACTCCAGTTTTAATGGGACTGCATTGCATTGTATTTTTACTTATGTTGAGTACATTTTCTCAAACACCAGCACCCACCTTGAGAGATGATATGTTCCTCTGGTGCTGGTAGCCAGCTGCCTACCTCAGAACATCAATACAATACAGAAAAAAAAGCAAAACAACACAATACCATACAATACTATAACCATTCTTTTGGAAATAATTTGCAGTTATTCCTTTCTGCTACTTTAAAAAGCAATATTAAGTCAAAGAAAATACTGTGCTGAAGACATGCAAGCAGTTGGGAGCCTCATACAGAGTTTCAAGGGTTCCCATTTTTGACAGTTCCTAGTGCTACCAGTGTCCTTGTAGCAGTACACCACATTAACTTGGGCCTTAAATGCTTAATAGATCTTTGCAACTTTATTAATATTATAATCATCTGGTCTGTCCTCCTAAAGTCCAGGGAATTTTGCCTAGAAGTTCAGCCAGCAAGTAGAACAGTTGGACCTTTCAAGTTTGACTCACTTCTTTTCAATTCTCACCTCTATTTCTCCATTTTCTTTAGTATGTGCTTTCTCCCAAACACCAGAAAAATGAAAAGTTTAACTTCTTCCAGTTGCTGCATCCTTTTACGTGAATTTCAGAGAACGTGCAAAATGATGAAAAGCTTCAGTAAAATTTCCTGGGCATACTGACAGGATCTCTCTGTCTTGATTATCTGATTTAGAAGCCTGTAACAGAAGCATCTCCGTCAGGCCACACGCTGGGGTCTGGGACCTGCATGTAACGGAGGCCTTTTTCCTGTGACCCTTGAGACTTGAATGCCAGTCTGGTTCGAACAGCCTTGGTTTAGCTGATACAACTAGCAGATGCAGGTATAAGGGGAATGAATGTCAGTGAAGCAGCCTTAGGGATTTGAGCTGCATTTTGGAAAGGTGGTGGGAAATCCAATGTGCCCTCAGCAAGGGTTTGGAAAGCTAGAGCCCACAGTGAATTACAGGGTCTCACAATGTAAACACTGTTAGGGATTCCAAATTAGAGGAGCACTGCTTGGCATGGTACGGCTGGCTCCTGGCATTCAGCAGAGATAGGCAGATCCCTTCAAACAGTGATTCATCTGGGGACTGAAAACCTATGTCCAGCCACAAGTAAACACTAAGACACAAGGTCTAAGCTAGAATTTCGGCCATGTAAATACTGTTCTTAGCCTTTCAAACTACTTAGTTTTACCTACACCAGAGGTGCAAAGTAATGATTCTGCCTTCTCCATCAGTATATGATACCCAAGTATAAGAAACATTGTGACAAGAAGGAGGTGTATGTGTGACCTGCCACATCCTTATTTGTGTTTTCAACTGAAAAAATGATTTAGGAACCAGAACTCCAGCCCACTCTGCAGATGATGGTACTGTAAAAATACTGACAGAGACATTTGGAAAACTATTCCTGCACACTTCTTGTTTGGACATGACATAATGATTTGCACAGCCATATCTCTGCTTGCCTATTTGAGAAAGTCACATCACATCTTTCAACAGCCCTGGAAGATCATCTTTTGTGAGCAGCATCATCGTATTGCTGGTCTCTGGGAGTGATCAGCACACAGAGAGCATTTCACATGCTCAGAAAAACTTGCAAATGCAATAACAGGCAATTCACCAAAGAAAACCTATACAAAACCTATATATTTTCTGCACAACTTAAATTTTTAATTGTTTACTGCTCACTGCAGAGACTAAATTCTTTGACTGTAGAGATGTAACTTGAGGCCAAACTACCTTCCCCAGAATTACCCATTTCTGAACTTCCAATAAACTGTTCAGTTTCATCCTGGAATGGGAATATTACTTTTACTAGCTTGGCTTTTAAGCATTCATGAGTATATTTTTAGCTGGTGTAAATTGTCATAGCAACATTTCTCTCATGAGATCTGGATCTCTTCCCTCCTTTCTCCCCCTTATGTCAGATAAAGACACAAGGCAGATTTTACCACATGTGCCAGAATTTTATACCATACTATTATACAATCACAGTGCATCACATTCACATTACTAGTTAAAGTGCAATGGATTTCCTGCAAAACCAGTAAATGTTTTTGATAAATGCAGCTTGTTCCAGGCTCTATGCTCCTTTCTAGGAAATTGCGGACAGGATCTGCACTAGTTCATCATCTGCTCTTGTTAGTTTTTGCTCTAGGCTGGGTAAGAATAGGTCTACATCAGCAGAAGATGCTATCACAGATCCTGAGCAAGATTTGAACTAGCTCCAGCACTGAAAACTGGGTACCTCCTATAAAATCTGCTCAGGACAAGGAAAACCCCATCCACATCCTACTCTGATGTGTCCCCCAGACCATCAGCGAATAAACTAGTTACAGTGTGGTGTGTACATACCATTTGGCAGAGCCATGAATGTCATTTTTTTAACACTATTATTTTACCTAATTTTGAGAAATCTGGAAGAACACTTGCTGGCTATAAGCCAACAAGTTTCAAATGGCAAAAAGTTTCCTTCTATACGTGTACAGCTCACCAGGTAACATGGACAAGAACTCTGCTTTCCTCCTATGGACTATTGGGAACACATCTGTGTGGACATCTTCACAGCAGAAGGACATGGGAGCTGGGGTTGATGACATCAGGCAGGCTGGGTGTGAAATAGTGTGGCACGAGCTGTGAGAGGGGATAGATATAAGATCAGGTGTGCTTTATTTTAAGAGATAATTATTGATCTTTTCATTTACAGACCAGCCATTCACAGCTCTAGTGAAAAAATGGTCCTGGTTCCGAGGCAGCAATAGTCAGCTCACAAAGAGCAGGAGGAGGTAGGTCACCTTGTCTTATTCCACTCCTCTTCGCAAACTCTTATAGCAAATCCAGAATCTACTCATGCATAGACGTCAAAACTGCTGTGGAATGACTCTATGATTATCATGGAAAAGTATCCACCCCCAAAATTCATGTGAACACCAGACTCCAAAGCATCTGCAGAGAAGTGTATCCTGACTGAATTATGGTAGTGTACACTTTCTAAAAGGAACACAAAAGAGATTTTGATAGTTATCTAGAGAATTGCATTTTCACTGTAATGAAAAATAAGTTGAATGCTTCCTAAACTAAGACGTCCTTAGCAATCCCGAGCACTCATCAGGATGGTTAAGCAAAAGGATAGGGGGCCTGCTAACTGTACTGTGTTTCCTGGCAAAAATGATTTTGCAATGCAAGAACAGATTCAGCCAGCTTACATCCCAAGTAACTCCAGTAAAAGCAGATATATAAGCCTGGGCAAAATGTGTCTCCCCATGCAGTGCATAACATACTGGTGATCATTTTCAAGATATAAAAAGAAGAGACCTTTAAGCTGGCTCATACGTTCATCCCCTCCCTGTCTTCTTCCTTCTCCTCTGTGTTTCAGCTTACACATTTTTTTTTACAGCTGTGTTACAGATCCAGTCTACATGTGAATGAAAACAGCTTTACTGTAACTATGCTCAGTGGAACAAAAGGGCCTGTTAGTCATCCTGTGTGCACTGCTCTTGTGTGAAGTCTGCGATGTAGAGTAATCAAAGGTCTAGATGCTATCTGCCTAAATCTGTTTTTCTAATAGCTCAGCAGCCTTACAGCCCAGCAGCCTATCCAGAGTATGTCTTTTCACTGGTGGTATACAAAGATTTGTTGAGCTTTTGACATAAGTGTAAATGACTTGAGAACTGGAAAAAGCGTATCTTTGTGATAACTCAGCTATCCCTAGAAAGACACCTTGGCTTTACAGCCTTGCTAGGGAAACCAGGCCTAGCACGTGTGCTTCCGAAACTTGAGAGCATGCAGAACTGAGAAACAGCCTTTAGAGATCTAGATAGACAGCTGGGACTGCAGCACTGCCATGGCGATTCCTTCAAGTCCACAGGATTTCATGATGTTCTCCTCCCTGGATCAAAGCACCTCCATACTTTTCCTCCACAGCCAGCACTGCCATGTTGTCAGGAAAAAAGGTGACTGCAAGCTGAAACACCTTGATGTATATGTTGTCCATTAACATGTATAAAATCACTAATGACACTAATTAATGAGTGTTTAATGGCTTTCCTCAAAGCCCATCACAACCAATGAATGGGTCACAATTGGTACAGAACAAAAACCTTAACAAATAATGAACTTGAAAAAATTGATTGCATTGATTAGAGCATTTCACAACAGGCTTACATAATTCCTTCTCTTCTGCAGCATCCTCTGTCCATCGGAGAGGAGCAGATACCAAATATCACTGTTCTTGACCTGTAGTCCAAATAATGCACCCTAAGGAAATCCGTGTGTTTTACGTGCATGGCTAAAGTACCTAAACACATGATAAAGAACTTTTACTGGAATTCATGCTGTAGGAGAAGAACAGTATATACCAGCATATAACTGAGGAGCCTGCAGTGGCATAGAGCTGACCCCTTCTCTTCTGGAGGAGCAAAGACTTTAACTTCAGGAATCCAACAAGTTGAAATTGATGTCATGCTCTTTCCCCAGAGACATGCTCACACTGCAGAAGAGGAAACACAACTGCCATAGATGTTCTGCAAGGAGTTTCTTTAATAATCGAGTGCTGCAAACACGGGATCACAAAATACAATCTGAAAACAACACAGATGAAAAAGCACCTTGGGGAAAAAAAGCAACCTTCTATTGCTGCCCTACTAGCACATCTGGTAGTTCTGCCTACTGTACGGGAGAGCAAGTCAGAAATATGGAGAATTGATGTTTTATTACAAGATGTATTTATCTGTAGCATACATCCCAATTGTGAACAGAGTGCATACAGGTGAGTACCTCTGCAATGAACCTCTACCAGGTACTAATGCTTCTTAACCAATAACCCACCATTTTAAAAACTCCTTTGCTACTTTCTGTGGTTTACACCTAAACAAAGCAAAAGAATCCTGCAACACACACAAAAAGTAAAATATTCTTGGAAAGACTGTGAAATATTTGCATACCAAATAAGACTTTAAGACTACCATCTGGCGACTGTTGCAGTGCGAAGAACATGCATTTCATCTGAGGATCTCAAAGTGCTTATGCAAATTTAGTCCTTACAATATTAACAAAGTAAATATGTAACACAGAAAATGCATTCTGAATCAGAGCAACTGTGTAGTCCTGTATTTTGTCTCCAGTTGTGACAAATGTAAAAAGGCTACTTGGAGAGACCTTATCAGCATGCACTTTCTGCAGCACATTCCTCAACCTCCCCAGCAACCATAGTTTGGGATATATCTGAGGGCACCTCCCTGCCTGTTGCCCTCAGACGCTGAGTAAAACAATCTTCTTCAGATATAAAAGCATATCGTGTGAATTTCCTTATGGTTAGGGTTTGCTAATGATAAAGTAAAAAACTAGACACGCTGCTCAAAAACATTCTGTATTAGTAAAGAATACTTCTACACACAACTTCTGCTAGTCGTGAGTTATCTGGAGTTGCCCTAAAAACCAATTGTATCAGAAGCCCAAGGATGATGGAGAGAAGCTTTGTTAAGCTGTTTGTAAGATGGTGATAATGATGACAATGATATTATTATTATTACCAATAATATAATTACTATCATCATCACCATCATCATTATCACTATTACAAGTCTGGAAAATCTAGTATTAACCCTTAGAGAACATTGGTTTTACTTTGAGAAGTAAGAATGAATTACATGGACGCTTTCCAAAACCAGATACTGAGACTTGTCAAGATGAAATTTTCTTTTTTTTAAAAATGAAAGTTAATTCTGACTATATTAATTTAAAAAATCTTTTCATTCACTGCTTGTCCTGCTGAATGCATTAGTTTTTAACTATTTGCTTGCATCTATTTGTGCGAGGTTCTCATAGTGATAGGCAATACCTCAGCTTGGTTGCTATTGGAAGGTTTTGATATGTTTTATTTTATTTCGTTTCATTTTGGTTTGGTTTGGTTTGGTTTGGTTTGGTTTGGTTTGGTTTGGTTTGGTTTGGTTTTCTCCAGAAAATGGACAGGAATGTCCGGTGTTCCACCTCCCCCTCCCCCCACCACTGCCCCCATCTGTGTTTGAGGAATATTGTAACAAGAGAGGTCGTACGAAAAGTTGTGGGACAGACTGTGCAAGACCGAGGTAGAAGAGAGCAGGGACTACTTTGTAAAGATATCTGCCTAGTTCATCTGTGCCACTCGCTGCTCCATGTGCAGGCATTGCACTATTTTAATTTGCACATGGCAAGGTGTGAGCGGGGGTTCACACATCAGACCAAATCCTGAGCTTCTGCAGACAGCAGCCTTGCAGAATCACACTGTGTTTCCTGAGACTAAGCAGCAAGATTACTTTCTTACCTCTTCTGTTGAGGAAGATGACCCAGCAGGTTTATCAAGGGTTACTATCAGTTAATAAATAATGAGAAGTTTGTTGTCCATCATAAAGTGTCACTGCTGCCAACAGGTAAACATTGCTTCCTAACCTAGCCTATTTTAAAGCCCTTGCTGGATTTGGACACATGATAGGGCCCAAAAAGTGATATATAAGCAAGAAAGCTTGAGAAGAAAACATCTACATAGCAGGATCAGCATGGGAAGACACAACTGACAGCAAGCATTTCACTGAGAGGATTTGAGAAAGCAGAGAAGAGCATGGAAAAGAGATGAACAGGGAAAAATGTTAGAAACAGCACAAGGAGGTGGAAACTCAAGGTGAAAAACAGCAGCAGGGTCCTTTTAAATCCCTGGGGAAGTAGAGCATAGTCAGATTCTGTTTTGCATCAGGTCCTTTGCTTAAAACGCCCCATCAGTTTGCCAAATTAAAACATAACTTGGGCAGATTTGTTTAACTATAACAAATGTCCTTTTTGTGTCTTTCAAACCTGCCCATGTTCTGAGAAATTGCTGTGCCTCTGTATTGCATGCTGCAGTCAGACTTCCCTATCCTTGGCCACACACAGGGACAGTTTCAAGTTCTCTGGCTCAGGGTTCTCGAGGCAGTCTGACATGGATAGTAATTAGAATAATATTTGAAGGCACTGGAGTACATAGTGGGATGTATGTGTTTTGCCTTCCTAAGCACACAGACTTTAAGATGCATATTGTTAAGCTTAGGATGCATATTGTCAAGCTTTTCCCTCAAAACATATGGACAGAACTTTTTTGAAAAAGAGAAAAATAAAAGCAGGGAGATGTAGTAATGGACTGCAGGAGCTGGACTTGTTAAAGAGAAGTGTAGATGATAAACAGGGAAAGAAGTAGCCATTCTCGTTCCTTGACTCAGTCAGGAAATCAATTTTCATCCACCATGTTTCTGATGAAATTTTTAAATAAAAGCAATGTACTTTGCGTCTTCAGTAAGGCTTCAAACAGACTTAGCATTTGGCTTCACAATAAGAAAACAATTTCTCCACAGATAGCACTTCAACACCCTCAGTTCATTTCTGCCCAGAGAGGATTTAAGTCAAACTATGGGTGAATGCAGTCTCAAGCTTTCTTTCTGACTTAAACATAGATCACATCAGTCCACAATATGCAATTTTAATCTTAAAACTTTGGATACTTGAATACTGTTGACCTTGCAAACATTCATTAGGATGATTCAGTAAGAAAAGGCCCTTGTTTTAATACAGCTGGCATACCAAAATACAGCACTGAGGCTTGTCTCTGCTCTGCATTGGCTTCACATATAATTAAGGTGTAATTACTAGCTCCCAAAGCCCTTCTGCTCAAGGCCCCAGGACTTCTAGTAGCATACTGTGACAAAGAGGGCTTCTGGAAATAACCTCACCCAGCAGGCAGCCTTTGAGGACCTCAGCTTCCCTGCCAGGCTGAGCCATGGGAATATCAACCTGGGGCACAGGAGCTGAGAGATTTACCTGCACAATAGAGCAAGTGTGGCAGAATTAGTGATGAAATGTTCCTAGTGGTAGACTTTGTGAAAGGTTGTAACACGACTTGAAGGAGGATGCGCGGAACTACAGGCCGGTCAGCCTGACCTCAGTGCCGGGGAAGATTATGGAAAGGTTCATCTTGAGGGCGCTCACGAGCCATGTCCGGGACAACCAGGGGATCAGGCCCAGCCAGCACGGGTTCATGGAAGGCAGATCCTGCTTGACTAACCTGATCTCCTTCTATGACCAGGTGACCCGCCTCGTCGNTCAGTTTTGGGCCCCTCACTACAAGAAGGACATGGAGGTGCTGGAGCGTGTCCAGAGCAGGGCAACGAAGCTGGTGACGGGCCTGGAGCACAAGTCTTATGAGGAGCGGCTGAGGGAACTGGGACTTTAATCTGGAGAGAGGAGGCTGAGGGGAGACCTCATCGCGCTCTACAACTACCTGAAAGGAGGTTGTAGCGAGGTGGGGGTTGGTCTCTTCTGCCAAGTAACAAGTGATAGGATGAGAGGAAACGGCCTCAAATTGCACCAAGGGAGGTTTAGATTGGACATTAGGAAAAAATTCTTTACTGAAAGAGTGGTCAGGCCTTGGAACAGGCTGCCCAGGGAAGTGGTGGAGTCCCCATCCCTGGAGATATTTAAAAGACATGTACATGAGGTGCTTAGGGACATGGTTTAGTGGGCATGGGGGTGTTGGGTTGACGGTTGGACTCGATGATCCTAGAGGTCTTTTCCAACCTTAATGATTCTATGATTCTATGACTGTCACATATCAGAGAACTGAAAATCAATGCACTTTTTGACTCAGCTTTCAATGTAAATTACTGATTCTTCTTGTGACTCCTGTCAAGTCCTGAGTGCTCTCTCCCTCTTGTGGAGTTTCAAATAGCATTGAGAATGTCCTGTCCCACTACTGCGTCCCTAAAAACATCTACAAAAATAACACTCATTCTTGAAATGGTGGCTAAAAAAAAACCCTAGCCTACTTGCTACGTGGTGCAAGGCATTAGTTTCACAAGAGTGTGACGAGTGTAAATGGTTTACTTAAACTTGCTTTGTTATCTGCTTGTTTCTCTTCCAATTCTTTAGCAAACGTTTTCCAGAAGCTGTTATGGTATATTTCAGTTGCAGGACACCGTTGAGTGCATCATGCCTTGTACCTAAATTAAAGGCCAGTCCCAGCAGGGGTGTTGGACTAGTCAATCTCAAGAAGTCCCTTCCACCCTTGGCGACCCCACGTCTCAGCCTGGCTCTGTGCTACAGCCTTGTATTCCTCATAGCTCAAACCCAGGCAACTCTCACTCACCCACCAACCGTCAACTGGCTCTTAAAATAAAAGACTATACGTTTGCATACAAATGCAGCATCTGCATTTTTACAAATGCATTTTTTCAAAGCCCATGTTATTACCCCTATACCTCTCTCATTTAAAAAAAAAAAAAAAAAGTAGGGCATTGAGGGGATAAACCCACCATAACCCTGAGGTATGGTAGTTCCTGCTCCAGTATCTAATTTACAGCTGAGATACAATTCCTGGACATAAGCAGCTGATATGGGGAGGTTTGTATCAAGTCTAGCAGCAGTGATACAACTGTGGTGGCTGCTGCTGCTGCTGAATCTCTCTTTGTTCCCACCTTTTCACTTCTCTGCAGCATCTGCCAGACTTGGGTTCTTCCTTCTCTCTCTTTTTTAAATAAACGGTTTGCACTGTTCTCCTCTCCGTGAGGAGAAAACACACAGGACTTTGCCTGGAATTCATCTGGTAACACCTGCACATTAATACACCACAGCTGAACTACTTGATCAATTGCTGCTCCTACTGAAGGCAAATAATTATAACTAAAGATTTATGCTACCCCAATGTCCTCTCTCTTTCCTATGATATCATGTACATTATTTTTCTTTTTTTAAAACATATTTACTTTTTCTCAAAATATGATCCCAACTCTGTTAAAACCAGGTAAAAAAAAAAAAAAGAAAAAACAACCTTTCAAGGTAAGGCAGAGTAAACCTATAGCCAAAGTCTGAGTAATTCTCTCTGCAAAGTATCAGTACTGTGATTCAGGAAAAGATCAGCTCAAGAGAATTGTTGATAAGTTGCAGCAGTTGAGTTTTGTCCAGATCCAGTCTGCTCAAAACCAAAGATAAAAAAGGCAGGTCTCAAGGTAGGGTACAGAAAATACTTCAGCTCTTCCCCTACCCTGGAGCTTAGCCTACACCTTTGAGCGCAAGCTTGAGACCTCCAAAAATGGATGTGGAGTGAACCTGTCTTCAGAGTGGATAGATAAGACATACACCAAGCACCATCCTGAAATGACATTAAAAAACTAAAGGAACCTGACAAATAAATACTATGGGCTATCCCTCTTACTCTGAAGCACTCCTGACACTCAAACATGCAGTGCTGGTAGGCTTGAAAAGATAAAACAGACAAACTAACATAAGAAAAAGTAGAAAGTGGAGAGTCAAGGCATGTCTGATTTATTGCTCTGTGTTTAAGTTACTGCATTAGTCATACCCTTTAATTTCACCTATTCTGCCTTGGGATAGAAAAGGGTCACTAAACTGAAGACTGCAGTGACCTACCCTGGGGAAGAGGCACGCTTTGGAAGAATCTAATTTTAGAAGGCAATGTAATTTTTTTGATTCCGTTAATAACAATGGCCAAATGCTTACTTTGCAGTTCAAAAATGCTTAAGGGAGATCATGACTTACATGGAAATGCTTTTGCCATTTTGGTGGGAAATTAATTGGTGCAATACTTTTTTACTCAAGAATCAAAGATGCCAAGCAACTAATAGCATAAAATGTTCATCTGAGTCTGTATGAATGTCCTTCTGGCCTCAGAGGTGGTCTCCACCAGAGATACTATCTTCCAGAAACCACTGTGTTAAGTTACAGTAACTGCCTATCTTGAAAAACACATCAACTAAAATGAAACTAAGTCAGGTCACATCAAGTAGTCTCTGGCTGGAAAAAGTGTGAGGTCAGACAGGAGTGGGCCTGCTCTTTAATGAGGGGTGATGGGATGATGGGGATAAATTTATATCATCTGAGAATCTGCCCTCACAGCTCCTGACAACTTCATTAAGGAATGAGGCATATCATCCTGGGGAGAAAATAAATGGTGAAGTAACAGAGTGAGAAAATTAAATAATTGCGTTTGGGCTCCAAACCATGTCACTACGAAGAGAGGGCAACCTGAACCTGTTCCAATTAGACACTCCACAGGGTAGCTTTAAATGGAAGCCTAATCAGAGAATCACCTGGGGTTGTACTCCATCTCTGACATGCCTTCCTCTTTTTGGCTTTTTTATTGGTCTAACTTATAAACACCCAGATTTAGGAGTTTTTTCTAAGACAGTTACTATCTCCCCATAATGCTCCCTCCCACCTTTAAGTGACTGAGCTCTACTATCAACGATAACTTGAGCTTAATGAGACTTTTTAATGCCTGGAGATTAAATACTAATTTCTTAAGAGTTAGCATATACTGCAGTGCTGTTTCATATGAAGATGCTAAGTAATCAGCAGTCTACAAATTCAAAATATTTTTTCCCTTACCTTTACTTAAATAAAAAATATTTCCACTTGGTTTGATGTTATTCGCCCCCTCCCCATTTTTGACTAGTTCTTATGGTAACTTAAAATGACTGTCAAAGAGAAATGTATACTGGAAGGAATTTTTTAGCTCAACATAACTGAGAGAAGCTATAGCATTCTTCTTTATAGGTACACAGGGAGAACTGATCCACAGTCCCTAAGCGGACTATATGAGCTGATCCTTTTTTGGAAAACAGGTACAAAATTCTGTGGGTGTCCAGGTAGTTTATCACCATCTTTCCAAGAAGGAAAAGAAGTAATCCACTGCTAGGCACCCAAGAAATATCTAATAATGTTAATCAAATTATATATTGTTATGTTTGCCCAAAACAATTTAGAGGCAAACTGACCAAAAAGTCAGTATTGGGCACACCAGTTACTGCAGCAGTAAGTAAAAAACAGTCTAGCTGCCTTGGAATTTTCAATTCTTTAGAGATTAAGGAAGCCAACCTCCCTTGGAAGTTTATGACAGTCCATGAGTTGAAGGGATTTGAAATTGCCCAAGAGGAACAGATGAGTGTAGATACCATTTCTATAGTAACACATGTTAAGAGCTAAAGATAATCATACAGAAATGGTGTGTTTTCGTTTTGATGTTAACAGTCACATGGATAAGTATGTACCTAAGCTTTATGTATTGCCAAAATAACAAACACATTTCATCTTAATTATGACTCTAACTCGGAGTATCAGATACTATAATGTTTTTTTTAAAAAGCCTCTTGCAATCATAATAATAATAATGTGTAATTCAGAGCCACATTAAAGGAGACAAACAGTTGGCATGATAACCTTGAACTTGCTTTGGAAAGAAATAACTCAGTGCTCCCCAAATTAAGAAAATTAATTTCTGTGGAAAAGAGCAGAGTTCCATAAAAACACAGAATACAGGCAAAACCCAGGGCGTAACTTAGGGCTAAATGAATCTTTTAGAGAGATCAAAACAAAGATGGGTTACTAAATTGATTTCTTATTCCTTCCCCTCCCAGTCCTATGATTTCCCTATAGTTTTCCTAACAAAAAAAAAAAAAAAAAAGGTTATTTAATATACACTGGAGTTTTCAACATATTTAGATAGCATAGAGTTATTTTCCAGCTACTCACCTAGGACACTTGCAAAGCGACATATTCAGATAGATCCTAACTCTTGTTAACAAGAAGAAAAGTCTATTCAAAGGTATCAAAGACTCAGAAGAAATAGTGGTGGTTTCTAAAGATCAGATTTCAAAGATTTTGTGCATTTGCCAAAGCAGAAGTGTTTCGCAGGCACGTACAAAGTAGCTTGCTTACCTTTAGTATTCAGTTCCGATATACTTGATCACCTTATTTTTTGAAGGTTTTGAAAGATAGGATGGAGGCTAGGGTCTCGGGATGGTTCTGTTGAGGCAGGAATCATCTCCAAAGCCTGCTATGAGATCTTGAACCACGAGCTAGTGTGGAGTCAAAATGGCAGCAGTACCCCAGCCAATTTTGATAGTCTCAGCTTTCAAACTCCAGTAAAGTAAGTGGAATTTGAACGGTTTTAAAAAAAATCATAAGTTAAGATGTTCTGGTATGGCACCAGAGCTGCTTTCAACGCAAATATCTGAGGCAAGAAATTTAGCTGATTTAGGGATAACATAACAACAGAAAAGAAGCTGTTTGAAAAGACCTTCTATTAAAGTAGATGGTAAAATCTCTATTGATTTTTGAAATTAAAATAAATGGACCACAGTCGAGTCCTTCTGAAAATCCCACCCGAGGTGTCATTTAAAAATGCTGTGCCGCTGTTTGGAACAAAGTCTGATCAGTAATATATGCTTTCATTACTTAAAATGGGTGTTCAAAAATCTCTTCACAAATCAGTAATTTATTTACTGCATGTTCCTTTCCACCCATTTTTCCAGTCCGTAAAGTTTACTTTATAAACAAACCAATAAGAAATTCAAAGAGGACATAATTTTGAGGACCCAAATGTTTCATGCTGCAACCACATAGCTAAGCACCTAAAATCTCCACCTGGTTTCCAGAGACTTGCATCCTCCTTGAGTCCCTGCAGTTCTCAGAATAACCAGTTCACTCCCTCAAAACATCCTTTATTTCTACTTGTGATGATACCTCTTTTCACATGCTGGTCCCTTGCCTACTACTATTATGACATAAACAGAAAACAAAATTCTATGGTATTTTAAGAAAATTATAATTGAAATGTTAAATGATTCAAAAGAGATTAAGTTTCAAACTTGGAAACTTCTTTCTTGTGATCTCATAAGAAGTTTTAGAGTAAGGTTGTCTTTTTGTGTGAATATTCTTGTAGGCACTAAAAATTATAAACCCATTAGCTGTACTAGACAAGGATTTTTCTCCTCAATCTGTACTTTGAAACTCCTGTCCCTTGAGGTTACTTCCCTCCCTAANTTTTTTTTTTTTTTTTAACTCCAACCTTCAGCTGATTTCATAACAAATCGTAAAAAGAAGCTGCTTTCCAAATGGCTTTTGCTGTCCATTAGGCCAGACCAGAAAGGACATATTCCCATGCTGCCAAAGGGAGTCGGTTAAGAAGATTATTGCCAGGCACTCTCATAGGAGGGAAATGGTCTTGTTTTCTGCATGAAGGGAAAGGGGAGAAGCTGGAGGGATAGAAGGGAAAGCAGAGAGGAAGAGGAGGTGACTGCTCCAGCCCAGGAAGTCCTCCCAGCACCCAAACATGCAGATTCATCCAGGTCACCAGGTTGTTGCTCAGTGGTGAGAAATAGGGAAAGCACCAGCATAAAGGTTGCTGAGGGAAAAAGAAGGGTACAAACAAAAAGGCCACTGGTATACTCCTGAAAGTCTCAGTGTCTTGAACTGAATTCAGAGGTACTAGAAGAAGGACTTCCATGTCCTTTCACTGACTCAGGCCTTAAGCTGAAGTGTACCATATGATATTGAAGATTTATGCAATTAGATTTTTCATTTTCATTTAAGCATCTGCCAAAACCACAAGCCTGCCTTTGTCACGTATTAATAGTACTGGCCTCTTACTCCCTGTTTTCCCTCCTGGACATTTTGACTTAGGAAAAAATCTAGCCAGCTAGACAAGACAGGAACATAGCTAGGTTTGGACTAGAAAAAGAGAGAGAGAGAGAGATGATATCTCAAAAAATGGAATAAGAAACTGAAAAACTCCACATCCATTTCTGCTGTTTCAAAAGAACCTTTAAGGTTTTCCTGTAAGATGAGTGACAACTACAAGAAATAAAACTGGCTGTCTTACATGATGATCTTGCTCTGAGCTCGTACAATGTTCACTTGCCAGCACATAACTGACTCATCTGCAAAAGGCTTTGAGATGCAGTTGTGAATAACGTATTGTAGAAATGGAAAATGTTAATCTAATGCTATGCAAAGATCTGTTAGGAGTGGCTCTAGCTGCTGAGGCACTGGCAGAATGAGAAAATAATCGATAGAAAAATAGCCAGTTACTAACCTGTGTGAAGATTTTACCTTAGAAAAGGTTAAATGTGATTTTTTTTGCACTGTGTTAGACTCTCCTTGTGGACCAACTCTGGCCTTCAGAGTGATTTTGACTACATTTCCCGGAGAATTAAGAGATTTGGAAACATTCTCAAGCAATTTGTTTAATTGACAGTTCAGCCAAACTACTGTCAACGAGTTGAAGAATGAATTCATGGTTTAATCTTTTGCTTAAGTACTTGTGCTCTAATAAATCATTTAAAATAACTGCCTTTTGGGAATGCTTGAAAAAAGATATGGTGATGCAGCACAAGTCATGTGTCTGAAATGGAAGGGTAAGGAGACGAGTGTATATTAGTAAACTGAACAGTACCTTATCCATTGTCCTGATTCTGAGGGAAGCTATAAGCTGTCTCTTAAGTTCCCTTTGAGAACATCTCTGAAGTGGGCTCTGTGTGGGAGAGCGAAGAAGCCTTTAAAGAAGGCTGTGCTCAGAAAAGTTCTAGGCTTGCTCTTATATATATGTTTCTCAGAAGGGTGTTTTTTTGTTTTTTTTTTTTTTCCAAAATTTGAAAAAAATCTAATTCACACTGACATTTGGTACTGGCGATTCAAGACACTGAATATCTTTACTTCCAATCTCTCCTTTCTTTTTTTTTTTCTTTTTTTCTTTTTTCTCTAGAATCCAAAGCATTAAGTAATACCTTTTAAAATCAACTTATCTTCAGAGTTATCCTGTCAAAAGGAAAAATGAATAAAAGAAAAACTTACAGTAGTCATCTTCTTGCATCCCATGGCAAGAATAGACAAGGGGAAAGAAAGAAACAGATATAGTTAAACTTTGAAATAAACAAAGAAATCAGATTTAGAAAAGGAAATTAAATCCATTTAAAGCAATCATTTGGAAGCAAGAACATGCAAATTAATTTTGTGAAGCAAAATCTTAGTTTAAAGTTTATCACTGTAACCTTTAATTGAAACCATTTTCTATATCAAAACCTCATTTCATAAAATCTCCTTCCAGGGGGAAACATTTCCAAGCAGTTCTCCTTTAAGAATACTTTTAATGAACGTTACCACCATTTTGGTGATCCTGTGAACCAGAGAGCAGCACGTGTACAATTACATGTTCTGCTATTTGCAATAATTACTCTGTTTACCTAGCATCATGCAATCTAAGTAAACTAAACGTTTCACTGATTTTTTTTTTCCTTTTATCAGACATTTTAAACATGTTCCTGGCATCTGCCATCATTTTTCCTGTCACCTTTCCATTGCCTTAGAGCAGGGATGCTTCCTCTTGCAACCTGCTCCTTCCTCCCCATCCCAAACAGGCAGACAGGCAATGGCAGCGAGAAACCTGCAGCAATGGAGCTATATGTGGCCTCTTCCCCCACTGCGTAGACCGGGGCAACTTGTCCTCCAGGCAAGAAGTCCAAGGCCGGTGTGAGTTACATGAGGCTAGCATCCATCTCCCAAAGCATACTTTATTTTGAAGAGCTACACTGCTGTTGATCCCAATTGAACTATCTTTCACATAAGTCTCATGACTTCCCAGAAGTGTTTTGACCAGACTAGAGAGAGAGCTGTTGCTCTGCAAAATACGTTTACCCCAAAGGGACTGATGGCGTTTTCTCTTCAGCTTCCTGCATGAATTACTTTTGTGGTTTCCTCACTCACAAAAGGAATACTTTTGTGTATTCCTCATGCTTTTTGTATTCCTCATTATTTTTGTGCCTTCCTCATGAGAAGCTTCTGGTCTGCTCTCCTGAAACCGGGCCTCACCCACTTGAGTGTGGTATAGGGATTGTTTTCCTCATGCGTTATCCCAGAGATATTGAGCTGGCTTATCTAGGTAAGTTGCGGGTTCAAGTATGAAATTGAGACCCTTCCATGGACCAGCCATGCTTTTCTTGGATGGAGACACTATAGAGTTTTTTTGTCAGCCACAGACCAGACCACTCTGAGTCCCTCTGCCAGTCCACAAGGTACTGTAATGGGGAGACCCATTCATGCTCTTCCACAGGCTAATCAAAGCTTACAGCAAGGTGTGTCAAATAAACAGATGATGCACTTTTATTTTCTTAGTGCAGCTGAGTGAATAAAGCAGAGACAGATCTTAAAAAAAATATGGAGCCCAATAGCTGGCAGAAATGGGAGACAGAAGCAAAGCAGCACTTTGTTGCTGCAGTGGCCTGTACAAGTAAATATCCTTCTGAGGACAGCTAGGAGTATCTATCTCTACCAGTTCTGGTGGTGACTGAACTGAGGGGTGTGTGAGAAAGAGAAGTGTGCACAAATGAAGTGCAGTGCAAGATGCATGAGATTTTTATTCCATATGGTAAAGAAACACCCACCTTAGCTTCATCCTACCTATTCTTACACTGTTAGATGAAAAGCTTATTTTAAGAGCCTAGCTGTCCTAAATTTTCTAAATATAGTTGAAAGAGAGAGACTAGCATTTCCAGAGGGCAATTCAGACCTCAGAAGAGGTGAGGAATCCTCTGAAGAGGTCTCTCTTTCCTTTGTCCATGATGTAAGCCTAGGGCAGCTGCACTCCCAATGTAGGCGCTTCAGCAAAGGGTCTAGCCTTCACTTAGGTGGACGCTGGCCGATTAAGGGATCTGCAGGGCACAGGGTCAATCCCAGGGTAAGTGACACAGAACTGATATTTAATTATCCCCATCTCGTGCACCCCAAGTAATGCATAAATCCAAGCGAGGCTCTTTGTTCTCACCTCCAACAGCTTGACCCTTGTCATTCAACTCACAAGGCTACGTGGTGTCCTGAGGAAGGCAGAAAGTACCAGGGCCCTGTGCTGTGCAGCAGTTGGCATCTGCCATGTAATCCCAGAGCAACCGCGATCTACAGTTTTGCTCTTTGCCAACACAGGTGATGCTGCTGGGCAGAGCACGGTTAGCGTTTTCACCAGAGCAGACCATCTGGAAATGCAATCAGAGTCCACAGCCTCCAGGAATTACTGAACCTGGCGGAGCATGAAAGGAAGATTCGTGCCCCCAGGTACTCGGTTCTGCCATGACCTCAGCTGTGTACAACAATAATTTCGACCCTCAAATGCAACTAAATAAAGTACAGTTACTTTCTCAAGCACCAGTTCAGCCTGCTGCCATCAAAGAACAGACTTTGAACAGTAGCAGGTGTTGAGGCAATAAGAGGCCTTGATTATTCTTTGGATATACAGAGTTGTCACAATACCTTGTTTAACACTAATTACAGATAAATTCCCATATACTTCTCACCTGAATAATATTGAATAGACTGATTCAATTTTGACTGGACTATGAGAGTACAAAGGCAAAATTACTCTTATATTGGTGGCCCCAATTGTACGCTGGAAGCTAGTCTTCCTCTTAAAACAGCAGTTATATGTAAAACCAAAAACACAGGCTAGCCACTCATCCCATTTCACTTGAGGTCCAGGAGCCAATCCAGGATATAAAGCAGATGCTTAAACCTTGGAGAGATCATAACTTCTGATAACATATAAAAGTATAATTCATAAATAAATGGACTATATCAGGCTAATAGTGCTGAGGAAACCCTCCCCTCCACCCCCTGCAGCTATGAAATTTTCTACTCATTAAAAAAAAAAAAAAGAGACAAACAACAAAAAAGGCAACTGGGCTATACGTTACAGCTTTGTTTCCAAAGCTTTGAATTATTCCCATTAAATCACTGCAAAGGGTTCAGGGAGGAGGAATGTATTCTGAATTCACCTTACAATTTTACCCACTGGTGAAACAACTGCGTGGCTATTTTTAAGTACTTGAATGAAATCAATACTTACATACCAGGCTGAGATTTTCAGGACCTGTAACAAATTTCCCCAAAATAAATGAAAATCAAACCTGTAATTGTCCTCTTAGCTTTGCAAATCGTCCCCACAGAACATCCCTAAATATGTATGAAGGAATATCAGATTGAAACGGAACTATTGAAAGGAGGAAATGGGAAAGGAATCCACTGTACTTGCTACGTTTGTACAGCATGCACATGCCACACTAAGAATGGTGGGTTGGTTAAAAGAGATTTCTTACTTTTTTTTTTACTAATTTCTTCTTTTATGGCATTTTCTTCTTAATTTCTTTTGCTATCATCTGTAGCAACTATATCTCTTTTGTAGTCCTTTTTATCAGTGAGCTTTAGCAGAACAGATGTCCACAAATGCTGTCAAGGAGTGACCTACACTGGAAGCAAACAACCTATTTGTTTGTACGCTCACTCTTGTTCTGTTGATACATCCATCCATCCATTCTGGAGCCTGTGTAGCTGTAAAAATGTTAGTAGACATGACAAGTTCACCTGGTCCTGTATGCACTTTATCAAGTAAATTTTTGTTGTCCTTCTATAACTGAAACAGTATATATAGGTAAGCATTTGTAAATAAATCTCTTGTCTAGTCACAGTGACTTTAATCTGGCCTACAAAGAGCTAAATGCAGATGGTTTGTCTGGAAGGAACAGACTAAACCTATGTAATCACAGTCTGATAGCTTACAAACAGTATTATTGTATATTATAGCAAATACCTTGGAAGTAAAGACAAAACAAAGAAATTGGACTGGACAAATAAATAATAATGGTGAGTATAATCCACTTCAGGCAGGCTACCTATCAGCACGGATGTTAAACATACAGCTTAACTTCTTACTGCATCCTGTCTACTACGAAGGTATATATTGTTATCATCTCTCTAACAAGGAACAGACCATGTCATATAACACAGCAGGTAACACAGCAGTACTTCTATGAAGACGACAGCAGACCAGATTCAATACCATGACCAGAAACCCTGGTACTGGAGCCATCCGTGATGGCATTGGAGCCATCAGAGAAGAAAAGTGCAGATAACAAGGCCATCTCAGCTTTATAAGGCATCTTAGATTGGTCAGAAAGTGAGTCACTTTCTATTCCCCAGGAATTCCAGCAAAAGTTATTAATGCTGTGAGAGCCACATACGTAGATAGGCAGTCTACAACTTGTAAGGGTGACCTACCACATGGCAGAGAAGTCCAACATCACACTGCTGTGAAAGACGGATTGATGTCAAATGCCTACAAGATGTCAACTTCTGCTGACAACATTGTGCTGCAGACCTAAAAAGATACACTGTGAGAAATTGATAATCTGGGTAAAAAAAGATCAGTTCACTTTCTCAGCCATTTGTAGTAGGGAGTAAAGCCTGTTTGGTGCAAGCACAGTGAGGTTTTCCGGCACCTTGACATTTCCTGCAGCAAAAACATTCTTTCTGACTTAAAGTTGCACATTCAACTGTATTTCTGAGCTCAGTAAGCACCTTTTTTAACACACTGTAAAAACTGTATCTTCTTTTTTATAAAGCTTTCTGTGTCTGATGGCAATGTTCTCCTGCAAGATCATTCCCATCTGCCTGAAGACAGAGGTTGCCATTCTCAGCAATGACTGGGGAACACTGTGGGTGCAAGACCAGCACCCATGTGGACCAAATGCTGGATATCCACCAGCTGCAATCTTGGTGTTTTGCCCTGTAGCGGCTCTTCCTGTTTTATTGCCAAGTCCTGTGTACCTTGTCCTCATCCAATGTCTGATATCTCATGTTTTATGAATAAAGAGTTTTAATTCATTCAGCTGGTTTAAATAGGAGACTAAAGTAAGTCTCTGAGACCAGAAGGAAACCATGAACAGGTTCGGTTTTCAGCTGGTTCTCTACTACCCTTTGTATGGTTTCCACCCAGCACTACCTCTGTCCCTATAGGTCTGACTGCTTTTGGTTCCCCCATGCTGTTTGCTGTTTCTCAAGGACTGTGATGGATGTGCCTAAGCACTTCAGGTTTAAGCCTTCTGATGGACAAAGGCTGTGACTTTTTAAGAGCTATCAGTTAACTTGCTAAAAGCTGAGGTGCAGTTCAAGAACTTTTCCATTTCTTGGCCAGCTAGCTAACACCTCACTTGGATTTCATGAGGTCAATGTTAAGAGTTTGTCTGCATTTCACTGAACTTCAAACTCTTTTGTCTGTCCTGCTCCACCCATAGCATAACTATGAAGAGCCCATTTGCAAATATAAGGATTATTAACTGGCAACTCAATAGACAACTAAGGCCTTTTGACATCAGTCTTGACAGCAACATCAGCTATGCAGCCAGTTTACCACAGGATAAGATTTTCTTTTTGTACATAATCCCTTCTACCTATCAAAATTCTCTACATAATGCCAGATGTCACTAGCCTGTTATTGACTCCACAAAAAAATGATTTTTTGGGGCAATACTTGGACTTCATTCGAACCCACCAAGGCGAAAGGCTCTGGAGCACAGGATTGCGCCGGAGGACCCTTCCTAAAGTGGCA
>VZTQ01016128.1:9919-30523 GCA_013400755.1 Pelecanoides urinatrix | reverse complement strand
AGAGGAAAAAGGGAAAAGAGGAAAAAGGGAAAAGAGGAAAAAGGGAAAAGAGGAAAAAGGGAAAAGAGGAAAAAGGGAAAAGAGGAAAAAGGGAAAAGAGGAAAAAAAGAAAAAAAGAAAAAAAAAGAAAAAAAAAGTCTTCTTTCCAATCATGCTGAACAGACGTTCATTCTCCAGAGAAAACAGTTGCAATTACTCAGGTGGTCTTCCAAGATAAAGCCTTAGTTATTAACTAAACAAGCAGCATGTAGTTTATAACACTCGAGAAACACACTGTGCATTTACCATCTAGACCAAAAGCTCAACTTAAATATGGTGTTTTAATAGTGTCTTTATAACAAAAAATACACAAGAAAAGCATTTTTGCAATATATCCCAGAATACACATGCACACACATTCTATGCTAGCCTGTCTTTGCAAAGCAGTTTTCAAATATAATGCAAAGTATAGTTTAACATATAGAATCAATGGAATAAGAAAGGAAGGATGGTTGAATGGATGGGATGTTCATCCCAAAGTCAACATCTCCATTCTTAATTCCCTGACACTACAAGAATACCCACACTATATCATCAAATCCATTAATTTGTCAACTAAAATAAAAACTAACAATACTCATGTATTTCACAAAAGTTTTGAAAAGACAAATACAATCAAGATTATGGGGTCACTCAGTTATTCCGTGGGGGATGCATACATTAATAGATTTGTGATTTGTATTAGAAAATCCTATACCATGCTTATCAGTCTTTCCCTCTCTTAAAAGAGGTAACTGACCACCAGTAAAATTTCCACATTTTTCCCTGATTCCAAATCAACTTTTTGTTGTTGCATAACCCTAACCTTAATTTTTGTCTCTAGAATTGCTTATTAATAGTGTAAAAGATTACGGTCACATTGAGTGTGAGAGAGGAAAAGAGAGGGGAAAAAAAAAATTATGCATAAACTCCCTGTATTTCAAGCAGATATCCTGCAGTACTAAGTAGACAGCATTCCTTTCCAGCATTCCATTTTTTAGCCGTTCTTATGCTGTATACAGTAGCATTAATCTTATAAAGACAACTTACACATGGAACAGAAAATCTCTTATTTTTTCAAAATTCAGTAGTTATTAAAAAAAGAATGACCTACATATAGCTGAACCCACTGCCATAAAAATCAGCATTAGTTTTGTCATCGACTTTACAGGCAGCACTGGCACTACCGCTAATCTCAGAGATACCTACAATCATTCAAGAAACTATACAACTATACATTTATATTTCTATTCTGGAGCAATCCTGTAGAAAAACCACACACTCCCGTGCAGCTGGCTCAGGGCATCTATAGAGTTTATCTTAATGAAGCAGTTTTTAGCACCACAACTTCGAACAGTATGGTATGTATCAGTCTTTGACAACTACGGATATTCTGAACCCACCCCCTCAAGTAAATACAAAAGCCAGATATTCTTCTTGAAAAGAATGTGTCGGTGTATTCCAAGAAGATATTAGAAGATATTTTTCAAACTGTCCCAGTAACAGCCTTTTGTTGTAACACAGTAAGATACAGGTAGAGGAGAGTTCTTCAGCTATTACTAAAATCAATTAAATCTCTTAATTTGGAATTTCTTCTTCCTCCAAATATAGTGGGGTGCTTGCTCTTTGTTAAGAACCACAATGTTCTTTATTCTTTATTATTGTTATCTACAGAAATTATACCTTTTTTCTTTATTATCTGCAGTTCTTTATTATCTACAGAAATAGGAGTTAGGATTCCCTGATAATGAAAAGAACCAAAATAGTATGCACATCGGGAAGTACAACACAGATACACTCCAATGTGTCTGCAAGATACCAACTAGAGCCAAATGATTTCAGCAGTGTTGGTTAAGCATTAGATTCACCATACCCAGGCTCACGTCCACGAAGCCGTTCAAGTTTTGCCTGAACTTTTACCTGCAAGTTTTGCCATTTGAAGCCTTTTACCTGAAATACTATACTTTCTATAAACTGGAGGACGAGTGCAGACGCATCGACATCCACCAACACCAGCTCAGGTCTGGCACTGCAGGGGCTTCACTTGAATAATGGGCAGAGTTCAAAATAGGTACCTTCATTAGTTTAGTAACAAGACATTTTCCATAAGAAAAAATAAAAATAATAAAGTTTAAAACTGGCAGAGCATTACCATCTAGAGCTTCTTTTAATTCATCTTTGGTCCAAGCAACTTCTGTCATCAGGAGTCTGAGATAATACATTGCATGCTGGTGAGGCTGTTCAGCCCTGAAGTTGTTAAGCGATCTCATGTACTAAAACAAAATAAATAAGTTCAAATTATAGAACTCTATTTCTAAACATAAAATATTAAGTTTGTACTCTCAACCTTGTGTACCATCAAAAAGATACATTTCAGATGTCAAGAATATTCTTTTGCTTGTTAGACCTGTTAAAAAATTGTGTTAAATTACCTTAGTAATAATGTAGGCTTCTGAGCCTATGGATTAACAGTAACAATTATGATAGCTGAAATGAGCATGAAATCAAACTTCTCCATAAAATTAATGACTGGAAATTGAATTATTGCAGTTAGACCTAAATATGTATTTAGATCAAGTTGCTCTACCCAGGAAATACACATTCTATGATAACTGTCCAGCGGTGGAGTGGGGGAATATCGCTAATAAAAAATATATTTTTCTCCCAGTTGCTTCCCTGGGCTGACTTGGTTAGAAAAATACAAGAGCATCTGAGAAATTCTTTGCATTCTTTGCCTGAATAAAGGAGGTATGAGAGAAGAATCAGTGAGCTTCTCCAAAAGAAACGCCTTTCTAGTTTAGCTGCACCTTACGAAGTAAGCAAAACCTTTTTCTTCTACCAAAGGAACTGGAAAATGCAAACTAATAGTTTTGGCAAGTTGGGATCATTTCCAGTACAGGAGAAAAGTAACTAATTTCAGGGCACACGAGTGAGAAACAGCGAGCATGAAGTTGCTGAGGCTGCATCCTTCTATCTGTTCCAAACAGAAGCCAGAAGCTGGTATCTCCCTTATCTGTTAGGTGTAGACATAAGGGGAAATCCTGCAATCTCCCCATCTGACTTGACTTTTTTGTATTTTGTTCTTATTTTACATACAAAAAAGGCTTAAGTAAAAAAAGTTTATAAAATGACAAAACATGCATAATACACAGACAAAGTTCAAGTGAACTGTAAAGACAATCAGGGAAACAACTTAAACTAAAAGAAAATCATCCAAAACAGGTCATTCACAGACCTATTTGGGTTTTTTTACTTTAACATTTGCCACATCCAGTTAAAACTTGCAGACAATATATCATAGGTACACAGAGCCCAAAATAAAGTGCTGTTATAATAAATCTACCTCATGTTTTATGTCCACCTGCTTAGAATTTCCTACTAAATATTAATGAACTAAAGATGGCCCTGGAGTCTGTCTAGGCCAGTCACCTGTTCAAAAATTACCAGCAGCAGAGGATTAAAGACTAGAGCAAGCATGGAGTGCTCTTCCCTGCAGCGCTAGCTCTCTCATCTACTGCAGACTATTTGCAAGCTTTCTGGGCCAGAAGTCATCCTGTTCCCCAACACCAGTCTAATCCTTGTGCACTCATTTATACTTCCACAACAAGTCATTGCTGTGAGTGCCAATACCTAATTCGTTCATTCCCTTTGTTTTACTTCTGTCTTGCTCTAAAGAAAGCACCAGAATAACAATTCTGTATCTTGTTTGGCTTAGCAAATATAATCACCATTCATAAACTTACTTCAGGAGCTAAAAAAAAAAGAAAAATCTGACTTACATTCCATATATATAGATCAGTCATTAAATTTAGGAAGTGAGACTTCCAGAAGTCAGCATGTACTTAACCAGCTGGTTACTTTTGCACCAAAGGATCTTGGCCCAGGAGCAGAGCTCCTCTTCACATCTGGGGAGAAGAAATGTTGCAAATCTTTTCAACACTTCCTTTCCCCCTTCATCCATTTTCCCTTTCTTTTATGACTAGATCCCACTGGGGCCTTTCCAAATTGTAAAACAGGATATAAAGTTAAGATTTCCTCCCCCTGTCTCCCTTCTTAGATTTCTATTCCTATCAAAGTGAGTTGCAATCCCTTGATCAATCATAAGAAAGACTGACTGAAAGGGGATTCCAGGGCTGGTTATTTTTAACCAAAGAATGCAACATAAATGGTCCGGGGAACTCACAGCCACAAAAAAGACAAAAGAAAAAAGCTTCTGCAGTCCCAGTGAGGCAGAATTTCACTCTGTATTTCCATGGATAATCAGCTCTCAGATTTCATTTCAAGTCAATGCATTCAATTTTAAATTACTCATGCAAATTTCTCACGTAGCTTACCGCTTCCTTGATAATTTCAAATCGTTTTTCATCAATCTCAAAAGTAGCCATTTTCTCAATGATCTTCTTAAGCAAGATATGTTGCTTGTCATTATAACCTTTTACAGAAAGCTATGGAAAAAGTGCATAAGTTGCTTTAAATGTGGAAGATAAAAGAATAAAACAATTACCAAGTCTTGTATATGTCAATGAACAATACACTTTTCAACACTTACTCTAAATTCAACATTAACTCATTCTGAAATAAAATCCCTTTAACCATCAGAAGATACCAGACAAATATAATATTATGTATTTGCCCAGGAGTTATGAATGCAGAGAATTAATGTCATTTCATGTTGATGTAAGCAAATGGTACTCAGAATACAGATTTTTAATTATTGAATACTTTAAGTATTGAGTACAGTCAGTTAACTGTACATTTGGAGTACTGAAATACTTTTACTCTAGGTTTCTCATTTTAGTAATGAAATCCAGATTCACAGCCTTCTTAAATATTCTGTCCGTTTTACTTTGAACCTTGTTTCATGTTTACCTTGTTGCTCAAAAAAATATTTTACATAAGTGGAAGTAAGCAGTACTACAAGAAAAGGGGTACTGTCAACAGCAGCAGAATTTATAACCAGGATGGTGCTGGGCTGAAACACCAAGGTTGTTTGTCTACAATCGTAATGAGACTTTGGCCTGATCATACACATCTTTTTGAAAGTATACATGAAATAAACTTGGTAATTTAAAAAAACAACATAGAAACTTAAAAACTACTATGTGATTGCATCAAGCTATAGAAAGTTTGTCTAGTGAAAAAAGGCATTAGAAGGCCTTTGGGGGGTGGGGAACACTTCAAAATTTGGTATCTTGAAACAGGAATTTAATTGGATTTGTGCAGTTTAATTATTAAGGGTAAAACTAAATTTTAGGACACAAAGCAACATACAGGTCAGGTGAATTCCTGCTTTCCAGCAGAAAGTATTTTTTCTTCTATAGTTGCTGAAACATATCTGAACCGTGAATTTTGAAGAAAAAGCTATCATAAATGGATTTACGACAAAGACTGATATCCTAAATTAGCATACGAACCCAAACTGTTCAACAATCACCATAGGTGATTGTTTTCAGTGTAGCATCTGTCCTTGCTTAAAGTATAAACATTGTATAGTTACACCTATTGACTATAAACTTCTCACAATATAGAAAAGAATATTAGAAGTTCCCAGATATCAAAATGGAGTAAATTGATTTTAACATGCAAAAATAGAATCTTTACAGTAGAATATAAAGACCCTACAAAAAACAGACATTTAAGATAACTCTAAACTTCTAAACTGTGACTAAAAATGAAGAAAATTACACAACCTTTTTTTTTATTTTAAGGAATTAACTCTGACCATGGAACCATCAGCAAGCTTTGAAATTGAGAATAGATATCCATGTTTGCAGTAAGGTAAGTGAATGCTACCAGGAAATGAGATTTGCATTGGATAAAAAGAGAAATTGCAGCACTCTCTTTCACACAGAAAATGTAAAGACAATATACAGTATATTCTCTTACTAAGATGCTTTGGAAAATAATACTTTTACAGGAAATTTCAACACACATTTTGGTATAAAATGATGGTTAATAAACAGAACTTCAAGAGAGACTATTAAAATCTCCTATCATAAATCTTATAGGAGAAGCTGAGTAAGAAATAACCATTTATCATAATATCAGTATTTATGAAGTAAGTATTGTCAGCACTTTAAAACAGATTATAAAACACGTAATAAAAACAAACACTAAGGAAAAGCCATAAATATCCAGCATTGCCTTCTAATGAACACATGCACAATCCATTTCCACAGCTCACTACAGCAAAATTAGAAAATTATAACAAGATCTGTAAAGTTGAGATTCATTCAACAGAAAAGTTAATCTTTTTATATAGAAACCAGCAATAGTACTTTTAAGATTATCATGCAAGCAAGTAAAAATGTGAAATAGAATGCAACAACTGCACTGCACACATGTTCACAAGACACTGCAATCTTAAACAGGTCACTCAGTACTCATTAAAATACAGTTTTGCTTTGCCTTTAATTCATGAGAAATATGCAAGGAAAAAAACATTAACCATCTCATTTAGAAATGCAGACGTCAAATGTTTTCTCCAAGCTCAACAACTCCCAAGCTGTTTCATTTCTTCCTGCGTTTTTTTCTTACTTACAAGTATTGCATTCATTCCTGATGCAATGCCATAGATCAAACCTGAGAGGCGTGCTGCATATGTATACTCTTTTAAATCATCCTTCAATAACCTGATAAACAGGTATGTCATGTTGCAATGGAGAGGATCAGCATAAATGTAGCGACTAACAAAAAGAAAAACAAAAGAAATGCTTTGATACCTCAAGCAGTGACAAAGTAATGGATGAAGAAACATGACTGAAGAGTATGTATATGCAGCCTCATGATCAGTAGTTCTTGAACAGGAAAGCTGAAGTGTACCATTTATTTAATAGCATGAAAAGGGGGTCTTCTACCCCATCAGTCAGAAAGTGTTTAGTAGATATCTGACAAACTGAAATAAATATGTAAGCTTGGATTAGGGTTGCTTTTTTTCTTTTTTTTTTTTAAATGGCGGAACAAATCTTACAACTAATTAATTTCATGAATGATATAAAAATAAAGAAGAAAATTTGCTTAATATGAATGGAAAGATTGTTGAAGACTTTGAACAAAATTCAACTTAAAATTCAAATTAAAGAAAGGATGGTTAATAACCAAGATCAAAAGGAGTAACAGCCTTAGACTCATTTTTTAAATAAAAGTCCTTCCAGCAAATCAATATAAAAATGTTGATGACTGGAAGTAGTTTTAAGGCTCTAAGCTTTTCCTTGATTTGGGTACTTACATACATCCCATAGATGGTATTTTGGAGATCATAGTTCAAGCCAGCTAGTTCTGCTGCATATGCATACTCGTTGAGGGAGTCTTTGAGTAGTTCAAGGTACAAATAGGCCATGTTACAATGCAAGGGATCCACGTAAGCAAATGGGCTGGAAGAAAATGTTGAAAGTAAAATATGCAGTTTAAAATTATTTCTCAGTTTCTTTTGGCCTTTGAAGTTTGATCTGAAGGAAACAATATTTACTGCGAGTATGCTGATGGATCCCATTATGAAGGGTTCCTATTTTGAAGCCAAATACGAACATATCTGAAAATAATTATTTAGCTTGCTTATGGTTTGAGCTTAAATATATTGAAGATTCCAGAGATACTCTTATTTCTGCTCATAAATCAAGACAAGTTATATTTACTTTCCTGCACAGTCAGAATTCACCAGCAGTAAAATAAACTAAATACACCCTGAATAACCAACATAATTTAACAGACTGAAATGAAAGCCCACGTACTGAACATTAATTTAATTAATACTTCTACACTATCAGAAAACGAAGTAGTTTCTATTACAAAAATTAAGATATTAGCAATTTGTGGTATGAAAAATGTGCAGTACATGGCAAGTTCAGCACAGGAAAGAAGTTTGGCATATCCATTATCGTACCACTGTAATTTTTTGTGTTATCTTTTTAATGGCAACCACTATACGAGCTCTACTGTTGTTTTTGAAGCATCTGATCACATATAATACTGTCACAAATTTCTCAAAAAGAGAAACGCAACTCTGACTCAAGCCATGTTTCAGCTGTGCTAGTTAAATATCTGTGTGTTTTAAAGATTTGCAAAGTCAAGACAAGTTATTTGTACTATGATTGAATATTTATTTCTAAAGCTTCTGAAGTGCATGTAAATGCATTATCAATTTCACAGAAATAATCAGTATCTAAAACAATTTGCTGTCAGGATATGGCTTATAATTCAAAACCACACCATTTGCATTTGTTTTCCCTAAGCAGTAACTAATGGTCATATTCAGACACATGCTATTATATATGTTTATGCCTATATAGCATGGTATTTCACAGTGTATACCAACAATAATGTAGTAAAACAAAGATCACATTGCCACAACACACATGCTGATAACTTTGGAATTAATTGCAAAGGTATTTTTAAGAAGGTTCCTAGTAGTTTTTAGTAAGGCCTTGACTTCTTCCTTTTAAATTAAGAAAAGGAAGCGTGAGAAGAGATTTAAAAAAAAAAAAAAAATTCTATTAGAGAAGCAGAGCCTACTATAGTCTGAAATCTTAGCCTAGGATACACTTTTTTACTACCACTGGGTTATTATTCTGGGCTTGGGATTGTGTAATTTAAGCAAACATGTAAGTTGGGGGGGGGGGAAACAACAAACCTCTGCTATTTGCATTTCTCTCTACAATGAGAATTTCCCAAAACTGAGCCAATTTCAATATGCCAAATGATGCAAATCCAATTAATATTGAATTTTTTAATTAAGACTGAATTCAAAGCAAGATGTAGGTCAATCCTATGTTATCATAAACCCTCCTCCAAACTCATTATATTCTTTTCCATTTTGGTACTAGAATAGAGACTTAAGCAGTTTGAATGACTACTATGTCCATATCAGTTATAACTTCTGTATACTCATTTAGCTGGCAAAGGCCAACAGGGAGTTTTGAAAATAAAGATGACTACTAAATCATTAATCCTCAAGTGAAAAATAACAGAAAACAATTATTCTAACACTGTTCTGGGAATTGCCTTCTATTACTGACAACTTTGTAAATAAATGCTTATTTCTAGTTTACCTTTTTTTTACTAGACTTGAGGAAGCAGAACAACTCAATCACTAATAGTGTATTTGAAAAATCTTAAAGTCTTTTCCCCTTTCAAACAGAGCTGTAAGTGACATACCTGGAATCAACACTGAAGTGTTGATCCTGGGTTACCTTACGAGCAACTCAAGTTGCTCGAAATATTTCTTAAACTGGAAGGTAGCAAGTATCCAGTTAAAAAATAGTTAGCACTGTATTTTTAACACCCATCTCTCTAAACATTGGGAAACTTGAAGTGCAGAGTTTATAACTACCTTTAGAAAGTTTTCAAAAGAACAGCACATTGCATTGTTATTTTGCTTCCTTTTAAAAAAGGATACTTGTTGAGCTCTTATGCCATAATTCGTGCAAAAGCAAAAGCTTATCATCATCCTTTAAACTGGATAATAAGTCCTGTGTCAAGAGGTTTTTACTATGGTGTTTCTTTAATGCAAGACTTGTGCCATGTAAGGATTTTCAGTTTTGGAACAAGGCAACTTCAAGAGGTTCATATACTCAGATTGTTCCTACTAGATTTGTATGTTTGAGGAGAAACCACCCTCATCAACCTCCTCTTAATTCATCAACACAACAGTTGCTGCTATAATATCTGGGTCAGGAATTCTTCCAATGATTTGTGATGATCAGGGCTGCAAGCAGAAAATATTCGCCTAGTTTTTTCTATCTTACTGAAGCAGTCTGTAGTGTGAACAAATTCGTGTAATCTGCTACAAGGCAGCATAACCATATTCTGATCTAGAATTGAGGCTAAACCTTTTTATCAAAATCCACGTTATTAAGATGGCTTTATTCACCAATTCACTTGGCCACAAGAGATATGGGTAATTTCATCAAGTCTTATGAATAAACACTATACATTTCACCATTTCCTCCAATGATCATCAGCATGACCAGTCTCAAAAGAAAGCGAGATTTACTAAGAATTTTTCTTAAGTATTAAAACCAGACAAACCTGCTCACAACTTCTTTTGGAGATGATGTAGCCAATATTGTCAAAATCTCCTTGCATCCATTCATATACAATTACCATCTTATTTTTAAAGAAAAGGAAAGAATCCTTGCCCCCAACCCCAAGAAAAAAGCCAGCTTTCCTCCTGTAACCATTCCTAGCATGAAAGAGACAAATCATTCCATTACATTAGTCAGCAAAGTTCAAGTACTCCTGGCTTTTTAAAAGGACTTACTGAGATGAAAGTACAAATCTAACTGGGAAAGACTATCACCACATATCTAGTTGAAGACGTAATGTCCCTGCTCATTGCAGGAGGGTTGGACTAGATGACCTTTAAAGGTCTCTTCCAACCCAAACCGTTCTATGATTCTATGGTATCGTGCGTATGTGCGTATACTTACACGTTTGTGTGCTCTACATAAAATCAATTATTATCTTTTAATCGTTCGCAAACTGGTATAGCAATTGGATCACTCATAGTTCATTTGGAATTGATTTAAAAAAAAAAACCGCAAGTGTGTAACACAAACTCAGTGTCCATCAATAAAATCCTATTTTGGATTTTGGCCAAACATAGTACAAGGGAAAGCCACCAGGTATGAACAAGAAGGCAAAGTATTGCAGTTGTTCTCTGAATAAGAGATCGGCAGTTACCATTTTGATCTTCCATCTCCTGATACGTCGAAGTTGGAACAGCTGTAATGTTTGCCCTGTGGTTTCAAAGTGCAAAAAGAAAGAGGAAATGCCCAGGCAACCTATTTTCCCCAACTAGTACCAACACCAGTACCAAGACACTCTCTGAAAAAAAACCCTCTATCTAAAATTCTGCCAAGAAAAATTTCAAGTGGTTACTCAAAACAAGGACTCAACAGTGCATCTATGAGTATCTATCAGAACCCACATAATAGGCTTTCCAGCAATATCACTGAATCATTTAATTAGGCCAAAGGAGGAGAGTTCCTGAAATTATTTTCANTCTGGGTCAGGAATTCTTCCAATGATTTGTGATGATCAGGGCTGCAAGCAGAAAATATTCGCCTAGTTTTTTCTATCTTACTGAAGCAGTCTGTAGTGTGAACAAATTCGTGTAATCTGCTACAAGGCAGCATAACCATATTCTGATCTAGAATTGAGGCTAAACCTTTTTATCAAAATCCACGTTATTAAGATGGCTTTATTCACCAATTCACTTGGCCACAAGAGATATGGGTAATTTCATCAAGTCTTATGAATAAACACTATACATTTCACCATTTCCTCCAATGATCATCAGCATGACCAGTCTCAAAAGAAAGCGAGATTTACTAAGAATTTTTCTTAAGTATTAAAACCAGACAAACCTGCTCACAACTTCTTTTGGAGATGATGTAGCCAATATTGTCAAAATCTCCTTGCATCCATTCATATACAATTACCATCTTATTTTTAAAGAAAAGGAAAGAATCCTTGCCCCCAACCCCAAGAAAAAAGCCAGCTTTCCTCCTGTAACCATTCCTAGCATGAAAGAGACAAATCATTCCATTACATTAGTCAGCAAAGTTCAAGTACTCCTGGCTTTTTAAAAGGACTTACTGAGATGAAAGTACAAATCTAACTGGGAAAGACTATCACCACATATCTAGTTGAAGACGTAATGTCCCTGCTCATTGCAGGAGGGTTGGACTAGATGACCTTTAAAGGTCTCTTCCAACCCAAACCGTTCTATGATTCTATGGTATCGTGCGTATGTGCGTATACTTACACGTTTGTGTGCTCTACATAAAATCAATTATCTTTTAATCGTTCACAAACTGGTATAGCAATTGGATCACTCATAGTTCATTTGGAATTGATTTAAAAAAAAAAACCGCAAGTGTGTAACACAAACTCAGTGTCCATCAATAAAATCCTATTTTGGATTTTGGCCAAACATAGTACAAGGGAAAGCCACCAGGTATGAACAAGAAGGCAAAGTATTGCAGTTGTTCTCTGAATAAGAGATCGGCAGTTACCATTTTGATCTTCCATCTCCTGATACGTCGAAGTTGGAACAGCTGTAATGTTTGCCCTGTGGTTTCAAAGTGCAAAAAGAAAGAGGAAATGCCCAGGCAACCTATTTTCCCCAACTAGTACCAACACCAGTACCAAGACACTCTCTGAAAAAAAACCCTCTATCTAAAATTCTGCCAAGAAAAATTTCAAGTGGTTACTCAAAACAAGGACTCAACAGTGCATCTATGAGTATCTATCAGAACCCACATAATAGGCTTTCCAGCAATATCACTGAATCATTTAATTAGGCCAAAGGAGGAGAGTTCCTGAAATTATTTTCACTTTCAGTAGTCCTGCACAGAAAATAGCTGCACTCTAAAGACAGCAGTATTTTTTTTTTAATTCAAAAGTTAGAAATTATTGCTTGAAAGGAACACTAAGAAGGTACATCATTGTCATGCTCACTTAAAAAAAAAAAAGGTAATTTTCCTGTGATGAAAATAATGCAAGACCGGAATTAACATTACAGCACTATCATGCATCTTGAGGTGAGAATCACACATTCATTGATAATACAGACACTTTTCTTCNAATTATCTTTTAATCGTTCGCAAACTGGTATAGCAATTGGATCACTCATAGTTCATTTGGAATTGATTTTAAAAAAAAAACCGCAAGTGTGTAACACAAACTCAGTGTCCATCAATAAAATCCTATTTTGGATTTTGGCCAAACATAGTACAAGGGAAAGCCACCAGGTATGAACAAGAAGGCAAAGTATTGCAGTTGTTCTCTGAATAAGAGATCGGCAGTTACCATTTTGATCTTCCATCTCCTGATACGTCGAAGTTGGAACAGCTGTAATGTTTGCCCTGTGGTTTCAAAGTGCAAAAAGAAAGAGGAAATGCCCAGGCAACCTATTTTCCCCAACTAGTACCAACACCAGTACCAAGACACTCTCTGAAAAAAAACCCTCTATCTAAAATTCTGCCAAGAAAAATTTCAAGTGGTTACTCAAAACAAGGACTCAACAGTGCATCTATGAGTATCTATCAGAACCCACATAATAGGCTTTCCAGCAATATCACTGAATCATTTAATTAGGCCAAAGGAGGAGAGTTCCTGAAATTATTTTCACTTTCAGTAGTCCTGCACAGAAATAGCTGCACTCTAAAGACAGCAGTATTTTTTTTTTAATTCAAAAGTTAGAAATTATTGCTTGAAAGGAACACTAAGAAGGTACATCATTGTCATGCTCACTTAAAAAAAAAAAAAAGGTAATTTTCCTGTGATGAAAATAATGCAAGACCGGAATTAACATTACAGCACTATCATGCATCTTGAGGTGAGAATCACACATTCATTGATAATACAGACACTTTTCTTCTAAAAAAACAAAATAAAAAAATCAGTTGTTGGTGTCAGTTAAAATAAAATCCCACAATTTTAAGCACTTAGAATTTTATACTGGCTTGCATTATGCAAATTAAAACAGAATTTGAACCTAAAACCATTATCAGAATAGCATTTTATAAAGAAATCTATCTTAGAATAGTTGCAATTTAGTCATCAATTAAAACCAGTACACATCCATTTTTAAAGTGGTATATTGCAATATGTAGTAGGTCCTATAGGCAGGCATATTTCAGGTATAGCATACAAAACATAGAAGAAAATTTGTTTTAGAAGTATTTTTAGATAAATTTTTCCTGTTAATATACATGAAGCACCTCAAATCGCTTGCTACTCAACTACTGCATAACTTATATGAGCCTTCTTGCTACCTGTATTTTATTGCACATTCCCAAGTAAGGACAAACGTTTTAAAGCCTCATTACATGCAAGAAAGTTTTTGCCACAGAAGTGCAGATTCCCAACAAACAAGAAACTTTTGGAAAGAATTTATGTGATACATTTAACATTGCATACCTGAAAAATTCAAAGTTGAGACAAGCTTTTGGCAAAAAAAATTTGTCATCTTGCTTGAACCATAGTTTGCTCATAGCAGTGTCCTGTGTCAAGAAAAGAGGTTTTGTTAAGTCATATTATGCTATTTTTAAAAAAAGTCTCTTCGCCACTTCAAATCTCAGTTTAGTGTTGTCCCCTTAAATTCATATTCTTGCTATATACATTTGTGTATACATCAATCTATCCTTATTGAGACTCTCTTCTTACCATATGTCACCTTAACAAGCAGTTAAATGGCTGCAGCATTGTGAACGAGTTTATGATCAAAATGGGAACTACTTTTCTAGAGCAGGAGTGATCAAAGACAAATACAGAGTCAGTGTCACAGAATTCCCTGCTAATGCTGGCATTAAAAGATGTGCCATTATGCAGCATTACAGCAGCATATGGTTACATGTTTTAGACTAAGAATATAATTGTGTATTTAATGCTTTTAGTAAAAAAAATTAATGCATTGTATGTTTTTTAAAGTAACATTGGTAATAAAAAACACATACGCATTTAGAAAAAGTAATGAAACTAGTTTGAAATTAGTTAAAAGATCTGTCACCAAAATTTTTTAGAATAATCTCCTAGTACAGGAAAGAATCTAAACAACCTCTCCTATTGCTTTTTCTCCCACAAAAGCTGTGAAATAGATACTCTCTCTCTGTTCCAGTTCTAGTTAACTTTACCCCCCAACACCTTTTCTTTAAATTGCTATACATAAGAAGAGAGAAGTTTTAAATGTAAAATTACTTCTCTTTCTCATATTTTTGAGCAGACGTTCTTTGCTTCTCAGGGATTTGGCATGGTATTTTCCTCCTCCTTTTTGCATAAAAGAAGTCTCATCTCTTATAGTACACCTTCCTCTACACAATATTTGACTCATATTAAAAAGCCAAATTACGCTTGTCTCTGAGACAACAGAATTTTTATTCTATTAAATTGCTACTACACAATTCAGAATACATCTTACATCAGGGACAGAATGATAAACAGTAGAGCCTGTCTGTAGTACTGGAGACCTGATCCAATACCTGGAGATCGCTAGCTGCAGTCCATAGTAACAGCCCGGCCCTCAGGCCAAAGCCCATATCCTAACTGCCCTCTTTCCTGAGGGTTTTTTGGGACAAGGTGTGCCTTTACAACAGAGGTAACCTAGTGACATGCTGCCAGTGAAAATGGCCATCCTGTTCCTGCACTTATGTTTCTGTCCCTCCCTTTCTCCACAACACTGTTCCAGTTCATAGTAAGCTCACTTAGGCATATAAAACAGCAGAAAAATTGCTTTTTTTGTACAGCTAATCTCTGCTGATCTAGTTCTTGCAATGTTTTGCTGTGGGGTCAGCCAAATGCCAGGGCCCACAAAAGGAAAATGGCACAGATATACAGGTGGGGAGAAAGTAAAAGAGATGCAGGCCAAATAGATAATGTCTATTTCATTAAGTACAAATGATTAAAAACATTTTCCCTCAGAAAACATATTTTAAAGGGAAAAGAAAAACTAAAAGCAAATACATTTCTACAGCAATGATGCCTTAAAGCAAAGCTTTTGTGCGGATCAATTGCCTAGTTGCTACAGAGACACTGAAGGACCATAAGTTTCTGTAGCAAACCAATTAGTGTACTTAATAGAGCTGTAGTATGTGTCCCTGCTGAGGTTTAGGGTTTCAGTTCAGGATGAACATAAACATAGGCTCAAAGTCCTCCTCTGTTAGTAATACTGCTTCAAGTATATACCTAAAATGCCCTGTGCAGAACAAGTATGTTTTCCTGAAGGATGTCTTTGCACTGAAGTAGACATATTAATCTAGTGCACAAAAAGTATTCCTGAATTCAGTATTCAAGCTGAAGTACATGTAATTGCAGAAGACTTTTCCTATTTATCCCCCAAGTAAATCTAGAACAGAGATGAGCGTTAGCAAAGAATTACGCTTTAGTATATTTTAGATACGCAGAAAAAATGAGATTTGCTAAACATATTGGGATCATTAAATGATGCTTCCAGGAGACCGGAGAGTGATGTTTATTTACGTGTTTACATCTCTCCCTTTTTCCATGCAATCACAAGCTTTTTCCATTCACGGTTACAAAAGAATAGCCCTGTCTACACCCCCAACTTCCTGAACGCTACTCAAAAAATCCACAAGAGTGGCAGTCACCCTTTTGCTGAATAAACAGCTTTAATACTATTTCTATCAATTGTTAATGCACTTTCAAAAGGGCAAAGAGAGTTCAAGCTGTTTGTAGATTCATTTTCATAGGAACCCAAATAGTCATAGTCCAAAGTTTAGCAAGAATGAACTTTCTACTGTCTTTCTAGCAATATCGTTAAGTTTTGTACTTTTTTGTTTATTATACCTCAGAATATGACACGATCTGTATTTTAAAAACACATAGGAATTAACCGCTAACGTCCCAGAAGGAGCTAGCAAACAGAACAAATACAGATAGCTTACCTTGACAAGGGCGGGGTACTGTGTTGCATCTTTTTCCAATGGCAAAATCTCAAAGTTAGTAGGAATGAACTCATTCTTCATCGGAAGCTTGAATTTCCCATTCAGGTCAGCATTTTGCCATTTCTAGATAAATAGCAGAAATAATGAGGCTAAGTAGAATTTCTGCTTAATTAATGGATACATACTTATTTATTTTATGCTGTAACAAAAGATTTTAAAATGTGTTCCACTAGCTTATATATAAATACTACTAAGATAACAGGGAAAGAGAGAAGTATCTGGGAAACCAAATTGGAGTAGGCTATCAACAGGATGAAGTGCTCCAAGGAGGAACACAAAAGATAAAAAATAATTTTCAAAGTTTACAGTGGAGCGGAAGGTGGTTCTATGTCTCATCTTTTCTGCTACTGTGAACTCTAAATGAAGATATTAAACTAACTACATAAGCAAGAATTCTAATCAAGAACATAGGTATGGACAAGCTAAAGTAAGTGAAGTGTTCCTACGCAATGTCTGTTCAAAGTATGCTCAGCAGGTCCAATTTAGCTCTAGCTTGTATTTCACAGCCATCTCTTCTTGAAAGAATAGATCAGTAACAAGTTTCAGTAAGGATTTGCCCACTGCCTCTGTTGGAGTTTTGATTTTTAGAAACTCGTTTAATTGGCAAAATATACTCATTTTCTAAGTTGCAAAAAGCAATTTCAGAAATACAGTTACATATAGCAGTTGTAAAAAGAATCCTTTCTTAAGAACAGGTTAGTTCATTAACATTTAATAGAGACTTTTTAAGTTTTAAAAAGTTAATGCTTACATTTTTAAGTAGCCACTGCATATTATGGATCTTTTATAGCAAAAATGGTATAACATTCCATGTACTTAACATGGTTTAAAACCATTAAAATGTATCTGTCCTATGTAATAAATATTTGAAAACTGAAGACTAACACAAGATCCTTACTTCTCATAATATTAACAGACTCACTGTACAATTTTCATGCTATGCAGAGCAGCAGATTTAAGTCCTCCCTTCAACTAAACGAAAATTAGACAAAGAATTTACCACTGTCTTTCACTTGCAGATATTAGAATATATTAAGTTTTAACCTGCCTTAATAACTTCATCAGAAATTGCTTCTTGCTTGTACTGTGTTCCATACCAGTCTTCTGTTCGATCAGTTTTTCCTTCAAAAGACTTGGAAACTATTGCAACTCTGAAAACAAAGAGACGAAGCACTTTGTCATGAATGTGACTGAGAAAAGACTGTGAGAAATGATTCAGAGCACTATTTCTGTTCCATCACTAAAATGCATTTCTTTCTGGAAATGGTCCCTCGACAATTACACAATACTTTTGAATAGCAAATATACATATACTGAACTACACTCTAAGGTTGACCATGAAATCAGGTTATCAGCATAATTTAATTTTACTGTTTTTCTGAAGTGTTACAACCTAGAGTTACACACAATTATTGTTGCATGCGATTTCTATTTTTTAGACTTTGTCCTTGTTCCACAAAAAACACAGAAAGCAGTCCTTGAGATCTTCTACAAAATTAATGAAGTGACTACAAGATTTTTCATACCACCTATATCAACACTTTGATACGTGAAAATACCAACTATAGAAATTTTATTCCAGACCTAGTGTTTTAGATTACACTATTGCAGTTTCACTCTCCCATTCATTGTCTGATAGTAAGAGAGTTTCTTCATTTTGTATCATTCTCATTTCAGATTGATACCTGTTTCTCCCCTTTTTTTTTTGGTTTGGGTTGGGTTGGGTTTTTTGAGCGGAAGGGAAGAAAAGCAGGAAGATTATTGTATTTTACAGTCAATACCACAGAATTATACTCAATTAGAAACCTAAGTCATAGAATCATAGAATATCTCAAGTTGGAAGGGAACCATAAGGATCATTAAGTTCAACTCCCCGCTTCTCCCATGACTACCTAAAACTAAACCATATGACTAAGAGCATCGTCCAGACACTCCTTGAACTAAAGAATACACCTCAACAAGAGGAAATCCAGAATAAAGAAAATTACAAAACTATCAGTATTTTTTCAGTAGTCTTCATAATAGGTATCAAAAAAACTTTAATTGTTTTTAACAACCTACAACACAAAAGAGTATTCAATAAGTAGCTAGCTTTAAGAGAAAAGAGATGTTTATAAGAATTCTGTAATGGTCAAAAAAAGTAGCACAATTATCCCTCACATATATTTAACAATCCCTAGATGCTGAATAGCACAGTAACAAACTTTGTCAAATCTTGTGCAGATGGCTAAAATGCACATTAAAACATAAAAATATACAGAATGTAAGTGTTTTTTTTTTAATCACAGTATCTTCAGGCCAGGAACATTCTGTTGTGTATTTCTAACGTGCACGGCAAAGTGGAGCATAAATCAAAACAGGCATATGGATGTGCCTCAAACGATAGTATTTTACTTTACAAATATGTTACTGGAGAATACCCTTGGGATGAATTTTGCAATACGCTAAAAAGTTTAAATATGTGGACTATTAATATTGTAAATGCCTATGTCCTCATCCCTCCTTTCTTATCCAATGTTTACACATAAATGACTAAATGATCCAAGAAGGTTGAAGAAAATAGGATTCTGCTGTGTTTAGTTCTAGATTCCCCTATTATGAAGATTTTCAAATTATTAATAATTTAATCTGTGCATTGCAGTTCGAGTAGCAGGAGAACAGTGGGGCAAATAGCTAGCATTAGATGCATTTAAATAAATGACAAGTACATCTCAGAGTCACATGGGACTGTAAAGACACATTCGCTCGCAGTAGATTCAAAAATTGAAGCAGAACTTGCACCACAGACTGTCTCATTTTGAGACAATATTTTAAATCATACACACTAAAGAGGAGGAATCAAATCTCACATTTCAGGGATGCAGATTTCCTCTGGGATGAGGAAGGGAGAAATTTTTACTCCCCATCTTTGACAGAACCACATGATTAGTGTGAACACACACACACACAAAACAACCCCTGCTCCTCTGTAAAAGTTATGCAATATCCAAACCAGAATGAGAATATTCATCTCTAAGAGATACATTATTTCATCTCTCATTGCAAATGGTAATAGAAATGGCTAACATTTTTATTGTTATTTCATACAAAATGGTTTCATATCTGTTTGCATGTTACATCTATTTCATTTTTTATACAAAAGGAACAATACTAAATAAATATTCAGCAAAGAACTAAGCACTTTAGTCCTAGAGAGTATTTGTTCTTGCAACACAGCAGACACTAGCTCTGTCAACAAGGTGAAATCTATTAGATTGTTGTTTACATTAAGATGAGACATAGAAATATTCTACTATGTTTTGCATTTTGCACTTGGACAGCTGGTGAGCAAAAGCTCTATCATGTACAAATGAAGTTGCTAGGAGACTATAAAAATCATAAAGTTTATTAGAATTTCAGAGCAACCTACCAGNGTAGCTAGCTTTAAGAGTAAAGAGATGTTTATAAGAATTCTGTAATGGTCAAAAAAAGTAGCACAATTATCCCTCACATATATTTAACAATCCCTAGATGCTGAATAGCACAGTAACAAACTTTGTCAAATCTTGTGCAGATGGCTAAAATGCACATTAAAACATAAAAATATACAGAATGTAAGTGTTTTTTTTTTAATCACAGTATCTTCAGGCCAGGAACATTCTGTTGTGTATTTCTAACGTGCACGGCAAAGTGGAGCATAAATCAAAACAGGCATATGGATGTGCCTCAAACGATAGTATTTTACTTTACAAATATGTTACTGGAGAATACCCTTGGGATGAATTTTGCAATACGCTAAAAAGTTTAAATATGTGGACTATTAATATTGTAAATGCCTATGTCCTCATCCCTCCTTTCTTATCCAATGTTTACACATAAATGACTAAATGATCCAAGAAGGTTGAAGAAAATAGGATTCTGCTGTGTTTAGTTCTAGATTCCCCTATTATGAAGATTTTCAAATTATTAATAATTTAATCTGTGCATTGCAGTTCGAGTAGCAGGAGAACAGTGGGGCAAATAGCTAGCATTAGATGCATTTAAATAAATGACAAGTACATCTCAGAGTCACATGGGACTGTAAAGACACATTCGCTCGCAGTAGATTCAAAAATTGAAGCAGAACTTGCACCACAGACTG
>VZTQ01016125.1:0-21599 GCA_013400755.1 Pelecanoides urinatrix | reverse complement strand
CTTCAGATTCTCTTCCCCATTCCGCTGGGGGGGGGCTGAGTAAGTGACTGGGTGGGGGCTTAGCTGCCAGCTGGGGTCAAGCCACTACATTTGGATATGTGCAAGAGAGGAAATATTCTTTAACACATTCAAAACATGAACAATGCACAGCTCTACTTGCTCTAACTTTATTAATCACACTTAGTCCTATTTCTGAAAACATACTTGTATTGTGTTCCAACATACACATGGACTGAACCTGACTATCTCCTTATAAGGCTTGGTTTTGCTGCAAATTTAAATAAAATTATCTATACCCACAATAATCTTGCTCTAATAAAACAGAGCTGCTATATAAAATATTCAAAACGAGAGTAACTGCATTGGCAGCATGGAGTGAACATGTTCCCACTGAATTTCAAGCTATAACATCAGCAGCAGTAATCATCAATTTATATTCTTTAACAGTCAGCTGTCACTGCACTAGGCACTTTAGAGATTTCTCTCTGTGACACTTGGATTAAACGTAACATGTAGATTTTGCCTTGATGTAATACTGCAGCAAAGACGATTCTTTAGATATTCTAATAAATTCATACATCACCAAGAAAAAGAAGCAGTTACAGCTGCTGATTCAGAGCACAGTCCAAACTGGTTTATAAGAAGCAAAACTGTGTCTGCAAGTTTTGTAATTTCCAGAGATGGGACATGGAACTGTTCTAGACCTTTATCTACCTGCATTATCTTACAAGGTGCAGTAAGTCATCCCACTAACCAATAAAGGAAGCAAAATAAGTTCTAGAACGAATTATAGGTAATTCTGAACTAGACCACTGGTTTTGCAAACACTGTAATTAATTTTGACTGCACTTACTATAATTTCAGTTGCAAAATGCCGAAAGGGATGTTCTTCAACACCTTCGAGTTGCTCAAGCTGAGCTGTCAATAATGGGTATTTCAGGCTTTTCATACAGCTGAAATAAAAAGGGGTGAAACTAAATCACCGATAAGGTCACAAATACAGACTATAATAGTGTCGTTGATGACCAGGAATAAAGTCTATACTCATACTAGCTGCTGCTATTCCTGATATTCCAAGAAGAATAAAAAACAAGAACATATCCTGTAGAAGCATTCCTTAGACTTCATCTCCAGAATATGATTATCCTCACTGTTGTAAATTTGAGGAGAAGCAGAAGAATACCAAAACAGCTTCACAGCACAGAAACTAGTATTTCTTTACCACTTCCCTGTACTAAAAAACAAACAAACAAAATTATTTTGACTTTTCTTCTCTCACTTCATAAATATGTAAGGCATATTTAGGGTTTTTCTTTTTTGAAATATCACATTAGTTAATATGAATTGGCAGCATTATAAAACACTATAAGATTATTTATTTACTGCCTATATAATAAATGCCTACTGCTCATTTTGTTAAGTTATAGGAATATATTACACTAACATAAAACACTCACAATTTTAATAATTCTTCTTTCAGCTCCATGTCATTGTATTCTGACGACTCTTCCATGTTTTTAACAACTTCATTCACAAAAGGTTTAGCAAAGTCCACCACTGCATTACAACATTGACAGAGACCAAGTTTATCTTCTTGTATTTGTTGTTTTGTATAAGGTACAGGTAAGGGAGCAAGCTGATTCATAATCATGGCCAAAGATAAACCCACTGAGTAGGCCTTCTTGTTCTGAAGTTTCAAAAGCACTGGGGGAAATGAAAAAACAGAGAAACAGAGAGAACATTTTGAAACATTAAGTTATTACTTACTTAGTAGAGGAAAATGTGAAGAAAAACAATGTGACTACATAAGAAAGCCTTTAGTTGCAGGGAAGGAGAGGGACTGATACTTGAAATGACATGAGCGAATCCAGCAAGACTAAGACATCAGCTAGTTTAATATGCTGTAGTTAACCATATATTTGAGAATGACAAAAACTAAAGCAATCATGCATTTCAACACATTCTTCCTTTCTCTGTAGCAGCATGATGAGGACTGAAAAAAATCTGTCTTTCTAGAACTAGTCTAAGTGAAATAATATTGATTTATCTGATCTGGAAAACTGATTTATTCTTGCTTTATTGCTTGACTCCTTCTGTGCTTGGCAAAGCCAGAGGCAATGGCTCAATGTTTCTGCTGAGATCTGATTCCACCTGAAGCAGCTCAGAACTGTTACATACTCCACAGCAGAACCAACAGAGGGGCTCCCAGACTGAGGAAGTAGCACAACTGGCTCTCCACTTAAACTGCACTCAGTGCAGGCTGACTGCAGATTGGCTTTCCAAAAAAACACATGCTTCCAATTACCAAAATACTTCTCTTGTTAAATTCTAACATAATTCAATAACACATCTCAATAACGCATCTGCTACAATCAGACTTAAAACTTGATACAAGATACTTGATTTCATCTCGCATATCAAAACAGATACTACTACTTGTTACCTACTTAGTGGGCGTCCAAACCCAACATTTTTAGTTTTTATATGTAAGCCAGAAGAATGCTTCCCCACAACCAATCAAATCTTCCAACCTGCTTCAATCTCAAATAAAAGTTTTCTACCATGAAAATATGGAATTGTATGTTTTAAAAGCTAAATAATGAAGAATTTCACAAATCCATGTAATTCTCTATTTCTGTAATAACAGTATGAATGGTTTACACCTCTAAATGTAACCGTCACAGGACCACTTTCTTGTAAATGATGAAAAATAGCTGAATATTGCTTTTTCAACTGATGCTATTAACCCCACCTAAAATCTTTTTCTAACAGGCCAATATAAGCATGAAAATTATACCTTGTGTTATTTTGCAAAGTATAATAGGCTGTAAAGCCTGTGAGGAGAGACATATTCTGAAACTATTGCAGCAAAGGCTAAACTAATTTGATAAATAAATGAGAAAATAATTTAATTCAGAAATCACATAAGAAAGGTACATCTTACCTGTCTGCAAAGGCTGAAGCAGTAACATGACAGTTTGGCACACTCGCTCTCCAGAGGCCTGCTCAATCTGCTCAAGTAAACCCAAAAAAAGTTCCTTTGGATTGCATAGCTGCAGGAGAGGAACAATGCATATTTTTTAATCACCATGGTCATAAGCTAAAAAATTCATCACAAGCAAACTTCAATACAGAAGTTCCTGAACGTCAGGAAAGCAAATCAAATTAAAGATAATCTTTAAGAAAACAAATATGAAACAATAAGTACTTCCCTACAATTAACATCTTCTATAAAGCGTGTATGTGTGTACACTTTACTATAAGCTGAAAACATATAACAATAAATGATGACACTAAACTTGATTTCTATTCTTTATAAAAACCTCACAGTACCTTAGCAAGGTAATCCTTAGGAGTAGAGAGAAAAGAAAAACTTCAGTGTGAATTTAACTCAAGCTATAGAGTTTGCAAGTTGTTTTTTAAGTATATGAATGAAAGGGAACTAGTCTTCTAGAGATTATAACTTTTTTCCCCTACTACTCCATCAGAATCATCACATACTCATTGGCATAGTGTTTTTGCAGTAGACAAGAGGCAGTATTGCTGTGGCTGCTCTGATTCCAGCAGCTGGCTAAACTTTATGAGTTCGATCTGCCTTTTTCTTGTGGATAATGCTATGTCTCTGTTTTGCCCAGCTACTGATTTCACAAGATTTGTAAGAGGTTAATTCTCTCTGAGAACACTGAGCCTGCGTCTACTTCAGACGAAACTGGCCCATGAGTTTAAAAGTTATGGTAAATGGACAGAAGAACCCAGAAGTATTCATGCCTTGTTTTCTTTGGAAATCAGAGGGAAAATCAGGACCTCTTCCTTCCCTACAATTATTGTATTATAACCATATATTTCAAAAACATACCTGTGCCAAGTGATCTAGTATCTTCAGGCAATATTCTCGCTTATCATCTTCCTGTTTATACATGAAAATACATCTAACAAGAGGAGAGATGAGATTCCAACCCATATTTTTGATGATAACCTAAAAAAACAGATTTTCAGAGAATAAATCAAAACAGGACATCTTCTAAGCCCAGAAAAATTGTACATATGAAGACCAAAAAAGACAACAGATCAATATCCTGGTTGTAACCAACACCATAATAATGTCATTGAAAATTTAACATCTATTACCATAAAGTTCTGTACTTGACATACACTGTATTCTCTACCCATACCTATAACCACAGCTGCATATTTTGTATAGTTTTCCTCAATGTATTAATTCTAACATGTCAATATATATTTCTAAGAATTTGCATGACAATACATTTAAAACAAGACTAAATAGAGTTTTGCTGAAAGAAAGAACGCTTAGACAAATTATGTTTAACCTGAGGGGATCAAGATCTTCAGTTGTTACTCTAAACTCACAAAATTCAAAACCATACTGTGACCCACATGTAACATTGCCAAAGCATTCCATCCTTCACTTTCTTTCTGAACTTCCTATTTATCTGTGTACAATTTAGTATATTCTACCAGCTCCCCAAAGTGCATACAGGCATTTGCATCTCTTATATTAGCATCAGCTGAGTTGGCGTTCACAGTTTTGGCCAATATTATTATATCCATCTGTGGTGGGTTGACCCCAGACAGCAACTAAGCACCCACCAGCTGGTTGCTCTCTCTCCTCCACCAGTGGGATGGGGCAAGAATCAGAAGAGCAAAACAGAGAATAACTCATGTGTCAAGGTAAGGGCAATTTAATAAGTGAAGGACAAAAGGGGAGGGGGGAATGATGCAAACAAACTCCTACCAGCAGACCAACGCCCAGCTAGTCTCCAAGTAACAGCTACTTTGGAATGGGTCCCCATCCCCATGTGTTTTTATGATGTTATATGGCATAGAATATCTCTTTGATCAGTTTGGGTTAGCTGTCCCAGCTGTGTCCCCCGCAACTTCCCTGCTTACTGAGGGGGCAGACTGAGAAAGGGAGAAGGCCTTGATACTGTACAAGCACTGATCAGCAATAGCTGAAACACTGGTCTGTTATCAACACTGTTTTGGTTACAAATCTGAAACAGAGCACCATACAGGCTGCCATGAAGAAAATCAACTCCATGCCAGCCAGACCCAGTACACCATCTGAAATCCTGTTCTGCAAAAGAAGGACATTGTCACTTTCTCTTAATTATGCTTTTGTCCTCTCTTTTCTCTTTGCTTAACTCAGAAAAACAGTTAGTAATGGTTTTGTTAAGATTATCATGACTGTTTCTGTGAGCTACCTGAAGTTACACAAGAATGTGCACTATACACAGAGCAACTTATTAACTATTCATAGGTACAGCCTTGCTCCAGTGAAAGTAGCTTTCCTTTTCTAATAAGCAGTTTTATCTGTTTAACAGTGGTTTAGTGCACAACTAATATAGAGTGCAAAATGAAAGTCACCTTATTTTTCTCATTTTGAATTACTTCTAATAACTGAGCTGCATACCCATCTTCTAAACATTTCTGCCCTGCTACCTGAAACAGGTTAAAATCTTCTCCTTTGAAATCAGCTTCTTCCAGAATTTGCTAGAAAGAAAATACACATGTTTAACTCCATACTTACAAAAGGCAAATAAAAAATAATAAAATCCAAGCTTTCATTTCAAAATTAAATGTAGTGTCATTGTAACTTATCTTTTCTTATATAACATTTTTCACATATTAAAAAAGCTACCAAGAGCTACTACAGAAGACAAAGCAGTATTTCAATAGCACTTTCTAAGTCTAGACCACAGCATGTTGTTTAGAAGATGTATTTTCTACAACAACCTGCTAGGGTTTTGTTACTTCAGACAGGTACTGTTGAGTACAAGAACACTTCTTACTCCAAGATGCAGAAGTTGTCAAGCACCTTGGGATAAGCACTACAGAAAAGTCAATGAAACATGGCTGAACTTAGGTGCCCAATGAGGAGTTCTGCTAATAACTGTCTTGTGTTTTGGGGTCATTTTGGTTTTAATTATACTATATGAAGTGAAACGCACACTGCTTATACTTGACACTTTTATGGAAAGAAAGCTACTTACACATCTTTGTATTATGGTTTGAAGTTCATCAACTGCCATTATAGTTTGGCTTCGTTCTTCTGGAATTGAAAACTATTATAAATTAAAGAGTGCAGTATTAAAACACATAAAGTAAAAACAGAGACTGAAAAATAATCACATTACCAAAAAAAATTCCAACAGAGGAATGAGAACAGCCTAAACAGACAGATATTATGAAGACCATGTGATAAAAAAAAAATAGGAAAAATGCAATTTTAAGAAGTGTACTCTACATTATTCTACTGCCCATATTTTCAGGAGACAGTATTACAGACAGGAATTCAGACAGCCCTGCATTCTGTGTACAGGAAAGCAATTTTTCAAGTAGAATCAGGGTCATCGTCGGAAGTTAGGAGGCCTCGGCTACTACTTGGGCACATACATTGAAAACTGCAGCTAATACAGAGCAAGTCTGGGCTCGCTGCGCACCAAGCGCGGATGCCCATAATACACTACATTTTCTGTGACTATTCTCATCACAGGAGCTCCTGCTCAGCTGTGACTGGAACACCCTAACCCGATGCCTGGGATGTGCACAGCTGATCCAACCACCAGGCCAGTTTATATCAACAGTCCAATCAAGATTATGTATGCAATATCACTCATTTCTTTATAGTGTCTAGGTTGGGCTAATTCAGTGGCCTTTTACCTCTAGATACTATAATTTAAGACTTTCTTGCTAAAAACAATTAAACATTTGAGTAACATTAAGTACATACTAAGTTTTACATAGTCAGGACCATGAATTACAAATAAAATCAAGCTTGGTTATCCATGTGATATATCATAAGAGCTTATAGTTTTAAGTAATTCCATGTGCCTAAATCTGGTTATATGATCACTATGAGTGTCAATTACATCTACGCCTAGATAATTAGTTAACTATTCATCAAAACACCCAAGTTCCATACTTATACAGACATCTCAATGTAACATCCTCAATCTTTTCTCTTATGTTTGACCTCTGCTACGCCACACAACATCTAGATAACTAAGCTACCTGGATGTTTACAGAAAACAAGCAACTCACAAAAACTTAAAAAGCATCTGCGTGTGAATTTTATTATTCAAAGAATAAACAACTCACTTTTTATTCTCAACGGCCTATTTTAACATTTTTACATCACTGCAATCTAGCAACGTATCTAGCCTGTCATTTTAATTTGGTCATTATCATATACGTTACTACCACACGTTGTACTACTTGAGCTCTTAACTGTACAGGATGTTACTAATCCTCCCAAAACAATTTAAATATACTTTTGAACTCTAATAGTCTTGCATTTTCAGCCCTCAGTAACTTTAAAATATACCTACAGCCTTGAGACATGCCCTAAGCACCCACCGTGTTGTTCCAGAGATTTACCGGCAGAGCTCGCAGATGGTCTCAGGCCTTAATACTTAATCCAGTTTCTAATTAAATCTTTTCAGAGGTTTCAGCGGCAAGTGGACAGCATCTGAATCATGTGAAACTTTCTACTATTAATACTCACCAAAATCCCTCCTCTCTAATAAACATACACTTCAGCCCCTTCCCTAGGCGGGGTACAACACGCAGGCCTGTACAAAGAGGCTGCTAACGTAAGCCTTTAACACGCGGCTGAATTAAAAAAACGCAAAGCCACACAGCCCCCTCCCGCTCACCTCAGCCGGCCGCCGGTGGAGCCGCGTTGCGCGCCTCAGCCCCGATCGGCCGTACCCCTCCGCTCCACAGGACCGTGCCGCCGCCTCTCCCGTTCCCCGCCCAGCCCACGCCGCGACGGCGGCTCCGCCTCCCGGGTGAGAGGTCAGAGGGAGGGAGCGGGCAGCCACGATGATGGCGGCCGGGAAGGCGCGGGGCGGTGCGAAGGGGAAGCCCAGCCGGCGGCGCGCAGGTAGGTTCCAGCCTCCGCTCCCCCCGTCCGGCGCTTTGGGCTCTCCCTATGCCCTCCGTCCGGCGCAGCGGATTCGCCCAACTCGCTGTACCGGGGGGAGCAGCGGGACTGCCGCGGTCGGCGGTGCGGGGACGCTGCCGCTAGCTCTGTGGGCCTCGGCCGGGCCGGGCCGACCGTGTGGTCGGGGCCGGCGAGCGGCGGCTCTCGGCGGCGGCTGGGTCTGGCGCCCCTGGGCGGTCGGCCGAGCGCCTCGTTGTCCCCTCAGGCTGCGCGGGGGCAGCACCGGCAGCCCGCTCCGCTCTGGGCGTCAGGCGCGCCGCGCGTGACAGCGGTCGTGCAGCTGGTCGGAAAACTGCGTCCTCGTGTTTGAGCGTAACAGTCTGTTGCCCGTGTCTTAAGGGAGCATCTGCCCGAGTCCTCCCTGTCGGTAGCCGGGTCAGGGCGGGCAGAGCCCTGGGGCAGTCGGCGGAAGCGACCGGGCGGCTGGGAGGGCGGCAAAAGCGTCTCAGTGGTGAGGGTGCCGGCGTGGAGGCCGTGTGGTCGAGTCCTGGACGGAGCAAAATCCAGGGGTGGGGCAGTTGAAAAGGACAGCGTTTACCAACAGTGGAGTGCAGGCATAAAGCTGAGCTGGAGAGCTAGTGGAGAACCAGGGTGAGTGTGGCTGGCACAAAATTATTGTCAGAATTATTTTTCCTTTAGCTTCCTGACTATACAGAACATGATGAATGAGAGTATGAAGAGAGTTGGGCCTGCCTCTCCTCACACTAATAAAAAGCATGTATAACTAGTTGCTGAATGGTTACTGAAGTCACTCTCAGCCACCAAAAGCAAGTTGCTAAGCAAGTCTCTTGATTATGCTTACAGTTTAGAGGTTTTAATATTTTTCAGGTTCCAATATTTTCCACTGTTAAAGGAAGAAAGTACACTAATTTCTACATATGTATGTTTGATTTCTAGGAAATAAACATTCAGCTGCTCTGAAGAATGAAGATGCTACTCAAAGGTATAACTTCTAACTAACAATGTGTCGTATTCATGTTTTTTTGCCTCACTTTGAAATCACATTCTCTGCCTCGTGTGGTTTTTTGCTTTCTCAGAGTACCATGACTGACTTCAGGAGATCACCAGCATTAACATCATGCAGGCTTGTTTGGAGTAATGCTATATAGCTTCTAACAGCATACACATGTGCGCATTGGATAGTACGCTAAAAGTTTATGATTCTAACCTCCACAGTTTTATTTCCTTAGTCTGTAGTGCTTACTTTTTGCCATCTTAACTTCTTTGCATACCTGCCATTTTTCTTTATTCACTTTAAAAAACAGACTTGAGAGGAAAAAACACTTTCTGCCATGGACAATCACCTAAATATTCATTTGATTCTGTAGTAGACCTAGACTTTCAGGTGAATAGCATAGACCTCCATCGGTTAAGACAGCAGAATGATTGTACTTTGACAACCTCTGTGGGAAGCACTGTTAAATGGAGATTGGAGACACCTAGATGGTTGCTTTCTGGGTATTTGCTGACAGTAGAATAGTGGCAATACTCAGGAACACTCAGGAAATCTACTGTAGTGAAATTTGTTTGATTTATTCCTTCCTTTACTTTGTACGCTCACACTCAGTCTTGTCCCAGTCCTTTTTTCTTCCTACTCTTCATGTCTCATCCAGTTCCCATCCTCCTGGCAACACTCCATAAATTGCTTGTCCCAGGCTCTTTGCCCAGCCAGTTCTGGGTTTCTTCTTCCTTTCCTTCTCTTGCAAGAAGAGTTGGGTAACCTTGTATGTAAAGCACTAAGAGTCAATACTTTTCCTGACCAGGGTGGAAATAAAGCACACCAAGGTTGGAAACTCGTTTGTGGTTATTACAGAATTACTAGTCCAGTTACTTGTTGCTTTGTTTGCCCAACATGGTGTGATGCAGAAAAATGTAAGCTACTGTATTTCAGAAAAAAGATAAAGATACGATTGGAGAATCATTTATGGAAATCTGCCCTCTGTGTTATTCATTGTCTGTTCTGTTACAGAAAAGCAGCTCTGGAGGCTGCTATGAGAAAAAAGATTGAATTTGAGAAAAAAGCATTGTATATTGTTGAACAACTCCTGGAAGAGAACATTACTGAAGAGTTCCTTCTGAATTCTGTAGGTGTTGCAAGTTTTTATACTATTTTGTATCTTAGTGTTCAACTTTTTTTTTTTTTTTAAGTTCTTGGAAGAATTTACTGCAGTTTAAAGTAGACAAATCATTTATTCCTTCTCTCGTCAACTCTGATGATGATTGCCTTATTTTCAAGGGTTCTGTAGTGAAAACATGGCCTAGTTTTGCAGGACTCTATACGTTTATGAATCCTCACTTTATTACCACAGCCTTTGTGTATGTGTCTGTGGTTCTGGACTGATTGGTGAAGTATAAAATTTAGGTCCACATCACATCATCTGTGAATTTAGACTAATATAATGCCCCACAGTTTATCTGGCAGCACAGTTTTGCTGGAACGGTGTGATGATTACTCCTGTTAAGGTTGAAAATAGGCTGGTAAATAGGTGTACAAAACATGGAAATAGAGGAAAATTATGAAAACAGGTGCAAATAGAGGCAAAATTATGAGGCTTTTCTATATGTAAAAAGTAGTGCCCATGTCTTCTTTCCCTGTTTACCCTTTTACCATTTTTATTGTGTAGATTCTAAATGTTGTTTATTAAACTTACTAGATAATTGTTATAAAATTAAAAATATTTATTTTTTTATGACATGTTTTGAGTATGAAAAATGATGGATTTTCCAGTATCTGTTGTTGAACTCTTTTCTTGTCATTTTAGGGAAAATTTATTACTCCATCTCACTATAAAGACATTGTTGATGAACGGTCTATCATCAAACTATGTGGCTATCCTCTATGTCAAAATAAACTGGAAAATGTAAGTTGCTTTTTATTAATGCTGTTATCTTAAGAATCTCGTCACGATTTTTATTCTCTTGCATTTTCTCTTTAATTTTAAACATACAGCATTAAACATAGATTAAAATACTGTCAAGTAATGGGCTAGGCATCATATCATTCCATTTCAGTATAATTCTTCTGAAGTAAAAGGTAAAATTTGATCAGTTGACAACCATTACTGTATGACAGAGTCAGTTAGCATCTACTTTGACAGTAATAAAGATGAATGAGGCATGGCTTCATGGCCTTCCTTTGTGCATGCAGAAACTTTCTAATCTTGTTCCTTCTTCAGTGTAACCACATATCTCTGTGAGAAGGACTGAAGTGAAAAAATAATACAACACAGGGATGTCACTGTGAATGCATATACATCTGCTCTAAGAATGTATGTTACCTGTGTCAAAATCATAGTCACACACTTAAGTATGGTATGTCAGAGCTTAAGCAGGACTCAGAGTTCAGTTAGATAACTGATGTAATACCAGTTGTGGTACACCTGATTATCTGAAAAAAATCTACTCAAGTACAAAAAATTTTACTTGTTTTGGACTTCATATGCCCCCACAGAAATTCACTTGGAAACTGTATTATATTTTATGTAAGTTCCTCTCTGGGTTTGTCTGGGTGGTGGTGGGGGTCTCTGACAGCAGAGTCTCACGTGCATATAAATAGATATGGATTAAAGAAGGACCTGTCTGTAATTGCCCAACACTTATACATGTGTAAAGTTTCTACCATGGCAGCTCCATTGTTTTATGTTCAGCACTGGCTTTCTTGTAGATCTGAAGTTATCCTCTACTGACAGTGAGATGTAAATGGTTAAAGTTAAATTGCCATTCTTACATCTGAGAAGATACGATATCGAATTGAGAGAAAAGGTGGTTGTAGTATGCAATTCAGTTAAAACAGAACATATTACACATATTAAAATATGTAAATTAAGAGTGAAGTTTACTGTAAAGTCATGATGGAAGTAACAGTCTTGCTGATGAAAGCATGTTGTTTTAGGTGCCAAAACAGAAGTACAGAATTTCAACAAAAACAAACAGAGTTTATGATATCACTGAAAGAAAGGTATGGTAACAAGTCTATTTGTAAAATGTGTTTAATATCAACATCAGAAATGCATTTTGTAACAGCATTCATATAGTGGCTTGATTCAGTGCAATATGTTTGGTTCTTATGAAAATCATTTCCGTGAACTATTAGAATATGAAGTTTTTCGTGCATTTCAGTTTCTAGATGTTCTCTTTGGAAAGACAAAGAAACATTTATTTTCTTTTCTATTTTTAAATATAACAGGGAAAGTTTTACTTGGATAGCAGTTTGAATGTGGTACAGCTGATCTTTTACAAACATTTGTGAAGAAGTGTTCTCTGTTTTGCTCCAGTATAGTCAATGGGCTTTAGTAGGGTCAAAGTGCACATCCTTTTCATTCACTGAAGTTTGCGGTAGTGTAATACAAGTTACATCTTATGCACTTCTTAGTGTGACTACCTTTAGGGTTCTTTTTTGAGGACTTTTCAACATAAAACCTATCTCTTCACAAAGTCTGTGTCTTTCTTTAGGCATATTCATGCATGTGGTTGAGTAAAAGTTGTCTTTGCCTGCTCACAGGATACGCAATCACTTACAGGTGCTTATATGCTAAATTGTAGGATAAATGTTTCTAGTTCCAGAACAAATTTCTTCAGGATCACTAGTATACATTCATTTCCTCTGGTTACAACTTTGGGATACACAAAACTCTGGGAATTGCTTTCTCAAGCAAGACTCCGAGAAGAAGTGGGATGTTTTTTGTTCCCTGATGCAAGTATGCAAGTTAATTTTTCAAAGATACTGCAAAATTTTTGGTGTTATTCTGAGTATTGCAAAATACACACGTTCTGTTGCCAACCAAAATTTTCATTATTAAACACCTGAATTTTATTACATGTCTTTATGACCATTTTGTGGGGTTAGGGATTGCTCTTTGAACTATTTTGAGGGTTTTTAAAAATTATTATTATGTAGAATCCAACACTGGTTTGCTTCTCAGTATGTAATAAAAATGCAAAAAGCAGAAAAGAAGCAGTTTCAAGTGGCTTGTGGGGAGTGGGGTAGACCTATTTGATAGGTTTTGTTTCTCAGGTGAATTAAAAACCTGGTCACAGGCTTAAACGTGAATTGGTGCTTAAATTTTACAGGCATAAAAAACAATTACTTTTGTACCTTTCTCTAAGTATTAAAGTTGTCTTTAGTCATATTTTTTTGCTTTCTCTCTCATTTCCAGTGCTTTTGCAGCAACTTTTGCTATAGAGCATCTAAATATTTTGAAGCTCAAATTTCCAAAAGTCCAGTATGGATGCGAGATGAAGAAAAGTAAGTATAACCTTATACATTCATTGCTCCTTTTGAGAATATTATTTTCTCTATCCAAGCCGCAATGCGAATTAATTAGCTGCAATACATAAAAATGATTAGACTGAAGCAGAGGTAACTGATGTTAACATTTTAGCTTAACATGGTGTTCATTTTAAAATTGTTGTTGCCATATTGATCACAATAATTGACATGACTCAGTACTACTCATGACTACTCAGTAGACATGACAATGTTGGTTGAGAGGGCAGACTAGTCATAAATAACAGTCAACTCTTAAATTTAAAATGTACTTATTAGGATTGGATTTTTACAAATCATATAATGTACAGGATGAATTCATCTTATGCTGTTAAAAGAGATTTTCTGATTTTAGCGCAGCACTTTGCATTGGTCTTAAAGTTAGACTGTGAATGGTTGCACCTGAAAGCAGACGATAACATGAAAAGGTTCTTTATCCTGGCTAAAACTCTAACTTCAGATTGCCCATTTCTTGCTGTTACTGTGGTACACATTTTGGAACAGTGTGATGCAGTCCATGTTCCTAGCTTAGCAAACATAGCTTGCAAATAATGAATTGAGCCAATGGGTGTCACTGTTTAACAATAAATCATAGAGTCATAGAATGGTTTCGTTTGGAAGGGACCTTAAAGATCATCTAGTTCCAAGCCCCCTGCCATGGTCAGGGACACCGTCCACTAGATCAGGTTGCTCAAAGCCTTGTCTAGAGAATGTTCAGCTGAATTTATTCAGCTTTTCGTTCTCCAAGACACTACTTTTCATAGTCTCCTGGTTTTCAACAAGAGAAACTAGCTGAAATTATATGTGTGAGCTTGGTTTCACAGTTCAGATCAGTCATATGAAATACCTGATCAATGAGAGAAGAGGTTTAGAGCAGCCTGATCTGAGGGATTCTAGTAGGTAAAACTAGTCTTTTCCTTAAATGTTTAAGTAAGCTTACCAGTATTTTTGTGCTCTCATTTTGCTGTCTTTAAAGAAAGTATTTCTAAAATCTCCCTTTATTCTTAGCATCAAAAGTGTATAGTTCTGATACACCTGACGTAGTTAATTATTTATGCTGTGTGGTGGGGGGAGGCAGTATTTTAAAAAAAAAAACAACAAACAACCAAAACGCCAGATAGTTCATGGCTAGGTATGTGTGTTTGCACAACCATGTACATGTGCACACACTGATAAACGTTTACACATTTGGGTATCTGAAATTCTTTTGACAGAAAAGACTACAACCTCCACTTAAAACTCTGAAGAAGTGTTATATGGAGTTAATAATTTAAATCATTGTATGTTACCACCTTTCGTTTCCAAACTCAATTCCTTCATATGAATGCATGGTGCAGTTTTCATCTTTTTAAACCTGTAGGGGTTTTTGTATACTGTCTGATAGGTGTTAGTGCATTGGCTTGCGTGTAGTGCATGCTTAAAAGGTTTTCTTTCATAGGACAGGTGGATGAGGATTTCAACATTTAGTGTTGGATAAAATGAATAGCATTGTGATGCTGCCTCATAACTGAATTGAAGCAGATTAACTGCAAATAGATCTTTGGAAAGAAACCTATCAGAATTTGTTTAGTTATGGTTCTTAGAGTTTCTGGAAACCTTTGCACTCCATTTTCTTAAGGCAGTATGACTTGATATCCTAATTTTTAATGAAGTAAAATTTTAAATAAAGATATTCTGAATATTCATATTTTTTGCATTAATTTGGAGCATTTTCCTATAAATGGCCCAGGATTGTTTTTACTATAGGAACTTTGTGACCTGTGAGGATTTTGGCATATTTACTTTGTTGAAGAGGAGACTAAAGGGTGATCTGTAAGCAGTCTACAACTACTTGGAAAAAAGTTACAAAGATTACAGAGCTTCTTGGTTGGTGGCAGAAAACTTAACAAGGGGTGATGGGCACAAATTATTGCATGGATGGTTCAGGTTGGACATTGAGGAAAAAAAATTGCACTAAGGTTATGGTGGAATGAAACAGGATAGTCAGCAATGTTTTGAAATCTCCATTTTGGAGGTTTTCAAGATTTAAACTTCATGAATTGGTGGCTGACCTAATCTAGTGCTGGTGACAATTGCATTACAAATAGGAGGTCAAACTAAAGACCTCCAGAGGTCCTTTCTGACTAACATCTGTGTGACTTGCTGATTCTGTTAAATGTTGTTGTTCAACATAACAGCATTGTGCTGCAGGCACGTGAGTCATGCTCTGTGAACACGTATGTATAAACCTGCTCTCACTAACCCTGCTTTGAACAGAGGGTATTGGACAAGAAGATCCTCAGACGTCCCTTCCAACCTCAACTATGTATTTTATGTATTGTGTATCTCAAGAGCATTGATTTAGCAGGAAAATCAATATTCTGTATCTTCTCTTTACAGACCACCAGACATAGAGCTGCTGAAGGAGGGACAGAGGTACATTGAACAATAATTTTTTTTGTTATATGCACTTATAGTTAGAAATATTAACATCATATCAGGTGAAAGGGGAATCTTTGATTTCCTGTGTTATAGACAAGACCTTNTTTCTTACACAAGAATGAAAAGCTATTACAGGTAACGCCCATTTCTTATTTCATTGATAACTTGTGTTTTCTGTTACAGTGGACAGTCTGGAGAAGAGGTGAAACTATGTGATGAAGTAATTAAAGCTTCTGACATTGAAAATCCTAGGATATCTTCAAATCCATGTGAATCTGGTTCTCATGACACAGCCAGTGACAGTAGTAGTGATACTGAACAAGAATTTGTTTCTTCAGTCCTACGAGGAAGTCAGTCAAATTCAGCCAGTTTTGCACAGCAATTGCACAGAAACAGCATCCTCAAAAAGAAGCATGCTCAGAAAGTCTATTCCAGCTGTAAAACTGAAGACTCAGATGTGGTAGAAGTCACTGAACGACTATCTAATTGTACGTTAGATGCTCAGGAAGAAATGTGTGCTTGCTCTTTTCATAACAAAATAACTGCAAAGCTTTCCAAAAATATTACTGTAGGAAAATCAAGTGCTTCAGAAAACTATGAAAACACCTGTAGTGGTTCACAGATAGTTTTTCTAGGTGTGAGCAAAAGAGGGGCAGAACATCTTAAAAGAACACTAGCTAATTCAAAAGAACATAAAAAAACTGAACTGAGGGATCCAGTTAATTCCAAACGCAGTTTATTAGAAGTGCTTAAGCAAACACTTATGGAATGGAGAACTGAGGAAACTTTAAAATATCTCTATGGCCCAAACTACACTTCTTTATGCTCATCAGAATGCGTTTCATCTGCCAACCAGGAGAATGAAGAACTTGATGAGGATGACTTAGATACAGCTGTTGATCTTAACACTGTTGCTGTAGGGGAGTCTGAAAACAGTTTGAACTATTCTTTACCTTTCACAAGTCCAAGTGGAATAGTTAAGCCTGTGCCTAGTTACGAAAAGTTAAAAGAAGAAACAGAGTTCCTAGAACTCCGAGTAAAAGAGTTCTATAAAGGAAAGTTCATCTTGGCTGAAGAGGCGGTCGCACATGCACAAGCAGAGGAACATCAAAGCAAAGACAAAGTAAGTGTCCAGTGGAATAGTGTCGAGGCTGTATAAAGCCTGCCTTCAAAGAATTATTACAAGCTCTTTGTTTCTGTCATCCTAAGTGTATATGGCCAAGGTAACATCAAGCTATTAATGTAAAATAGAAAGGTTGGATAGATTCACAACAATCCCATAAGGCTGAGGAATCGTATTTTAGGTTGGTAAGAATGACTTTGTATGACTGTTTGGGACACACTCAATTCTGATAGCTGTCTTTCCGTTTGTGAAGCATGAAGGTAAAAAAGGTTTACGTAGATGAAACAATCTGTTGTAAGAGAGTAGGCTTGGGGTGAGGAGGGAACACGTTTGGGGTTTTTTTTTCCTCCCCCTTTGATTCATTCATTAAATAAAATTTTTTATTTAATGATTTTTTCCTTTTTTTCATGAAGGGTATACTTGAGTAAGACTAGATCTCTGGAATTACTTATTGTTAAAAATCTCTGAGTTGGAACCTGCTGATTTGTTTGGATATGCTGCTGCATAGACAATTTGGCAAAAGACCTCTGGAGGATTTGCAGACTGCAAATTCCAGTCTGCAGACTGGAAATAAAGTGGTCTGAGGTTTTACCTCTTCCAGGTCAGACAAATCAGCTGACAGCAGCCGGGTCTTCTTGTCACTACTGTAAAAACGGTATGCTGACTAGGCTAGGTAGGTTGTACAGTTTGTACTGGCACGTAAAATTGCTTTTGCTTTTAAAGTTAAAGTGTGATATTAGCATCAGAGGGTATAATTTTCGTAATGCTGCTTCTTGTAAAACAAAGCTATTAGATTGTTTCTCGAAAAAAGTTTACTCTGACTTAAGTTTCGAAGGAATTTATCATTAGTTGAATTAAAGTATCTAGCACAGGGAGGGGGAAAAATAGGTTAGGTGCACACTGCGTGTTGGATCAGATTAAGCAAACCTCTGTCCATGAAGAAATTACTGGTTGGTTGGGTTTTTTTATATTCAGAGGTAAGAGTTTGCTTATGTTTAAACATTTATTCATAAGCTTTTACTATTTTGATGCATTGACTTTAATTAAATGCTAGGTTATAGCTGATATTTTTTGTTTAATATAGGATGATCAACAGGAAGATCTCACCTTCCCACTTGTTGATTCAAATGCACAAATGCAGATTAGAAAGCGAATAGTCCTTGAAAAACTGAGAAAAGCGTAAGTATCCTTTACTTTGGTAGGTATCATGCGGAAGTTGGTGCTCGTTGATCATCATTTTCAGAAACAAACACTCTGTGCAAGAACGTTCTGGCTTTTTCTATGTGGCCTTAGTCATAACTTAAACCCGTTATTGCCCTAAAGAGCTTACTTACTTCTGAGACAGTCATCTGCGGTACAGTTGCAGATGTCAGTTTGCACAGCCTGCTGAGGTAGATGTCCGAATCTCACTACTAAGGTATTGTCTAGAAGAAGCCTGTCCCTTTCTACAAGCATTGGAGCTTGTAGTTGACAGTATTCCAGACTGGCATGACAGCATGTTCCTGCTCTTCAGTAGTTGGCAGAAGTCAACACAATTGTGCCATTACACTGAAAATTTCTGTGGTTTTTGGATCTAAATGTTGGTATAACACATGGAGCTTAAAATGAGAATATGTGCTTCAAAAAAAAAAAATTCCATAGCAAGCCCTTTATTTATCATCCTCTTTTCCCTCAGTTATCTGGAAATAATCCAAACTATCTAGATTCTTGTAAGTTGTTCAAAAGCAGATTCTGATGGACATAAAATATTAAATATTTAAATAGCTGTATGTGCCAACTGCTCAAGTCTAAACTGAAAAACTTGAAGTTGATTGGGAGGAGTGCAAATATTTGTCCTGTACATTAAACATACTGTTACTGGTAAACAAATCTACACAGAAGGAAGTGGTGTTTTCAAACCTCGTTTAAGCAAAGATCTTGCTAAAAGAGTTTCTAGTCCATGTTTGGATGGCTGGTATGAGTATGCCTGATCAATGTACCAGTAGCTGCAACCATTAAAGGCCCTCAGAGTTGAATCTTAAAACTTTCCAAACACCAGACCTTTTTCACATACATAAAAGAGCTTTGGAGTCCCAGAAAAGAGATTAAGGCATCTCTGCTGTAGCTGTTAAAATTATTAAATTGTCAAAGTTGAGAGGACTTTGAAAATACTCCTGTTATCAAGGCAATGCAGATAAATGAGTGTTTGAAGGCCATGATTGTGGTGTTTTTGTTAGGGGTATTTTGCTTTTCTATGGTTGTAGTTTGTGTTAGCTAGCCAAACTAGATTTTGCAGAAGCTTTTTTTTTTTAACTAAAAAAAAAACCCTCAACCAAAACTCCCCCCAAAACCAAAAAAAACCACTCCGTTCTGTTTCTCTCTACCTTCAACAATTGTGTACAGGCCACAAATATGGAATCAAACCATGCTGCAAAAAAGGTGGCTATCTCTGATCTTTCTGTAGGTGTCAATGTCACATAGATTCTAACGTCTACTGCGGTATGGTAAAGCAGTTTCTCTGCCCCTTCAAATTTTTCCACAAGTTTGTCAGTCATTTTCAACTTCTAGCAAAATTTCTGTTGAAGTTGGAAAACTGGTACTCCATGAATAGAGGATAAGAAAGACAGAATGCTGTTTTCTTAGTTTCTTCAAAGGTTTTATTCTTGACTATCCCCTTCTTTTGTTAGGTCTTTTTAAGGTGATGCAGTAGTCCTGTCACACTCAAGTAAGAGAGACAATTTTCATTGTGATAAAGCAATGATTTCTTGGTGTGTTCAGATGAAGTCAGTAGGAACATGAATATGGCCAGCATCATAAGAATCCTGTGCTCAGTTTTTGCAAAACATGCGGTGATGTAAAGGAGAACAGAAATCTTGATTCTTCCAGCAATATTGATGCACCTTGCACATATATGCATATAAATGTAAATAACTGGATATTCAAATGCAAGAGGGTATTAACTATTAAACAAGGAAACAGAGGCAAAACTTTCATCCTAAATGTGAAAAACAATGCATGTTATTTCCAGCATTTGGCAATACTGACAACTAGTTAAACAGTATGCGCAGTTTGTTGTGTGCTGTATCAATTTTTATGCACAGTCAAGTAGGGAGGCAATCTGTCTTTTTCTTTCTCTTGAAATTTTCTGATTACCCTACTGTCATCTTGATTGCAACTATCCAATTCCAACTAGGCTTACAGTGGAATGTTATTTCTGTTGCATCTATGTGAATCTGAAGTTAGCAGATATATTTTTTATGCAAACCTCATTTAGACATGTAGTTTCATTTTGTATTGCTGTTTTTGAACCAAACAAATACAAATACTTGAAACATTTGAGGCCTGGAATTCTAATCCTCGTAATGTAAACACTTTGATTTTTTGGTAAGAATGTCTTGTCAGAACTGAAATGTGATGTTAATAGAATATGCGTGTAAAACTATATTTAATTTCTTCTTCACGTTCACACTGAACTAGAGCTTCTTGTTTTTAAAAACAAGTTGTCGTAAAGTGAAGGTGTTGCCCAAACACCACTCCAGAGGAACCTGAAATGTAAACTACAGGCCTGATCTGCTGCACAAAAGTCGATCTCTTTTTTCTTTTTATTAACTTTCATGAGCTTTGGTGGAAGTCCTACTTGAGAAGAAATGCGAAAGAGAGGAAAATGCATAATGACTAGGGTCTTTTGCCTTCTAGATTACCTGCGGTTTTGGGCCCTCTTCAGATTACTCCAGGTGATGTTTACACAGAGCTAAAAAATCTTGTCAAAACTTTCCGGTGAGTATTGGTCTTTATTTAGAGATTCTTCTTGATTGATTAATTAAACATGCTGTTGAATGATTTGCAATTTGGGCACAGCGAGGGCCACATTGCAGATTTGCCCTTTTCTAGCTGTGTGTTCATGTAGGTAATGTCACATTCCCTGTGGACTAACAAGTCAACCCTCTCCTTACTCCTGACAGTGGCTAGATCACCAGGAGTATTTGTAGATTTTTAAAAACTAGGCCAGTGTTCTCTGGAGGATGATGGTGAGTCTTTTAAAGGTTCTGCTACTTTGTCACCTCCTATTAACCATGAGTTTCTGAGATCTGTCGCTTTCTTTTGCTCTGGCTCCTTACAGCCAGGCTAAATGGTTTTCATGTGATTAATAATAGTTACCACTAACTTGTAGAGCCAGGAAGAAGGTCCAGTTTGACCCGTCTTGTTCCTGATTTCAAGGGGAAGTAGATTTAGTGGACACTTTACCACCACAGATGAAGCTTCTACTTCAGTTGGAAGCACTAACAACAGTATTTGGAAACACTGCGATAAAAAAGGAGGGAAAACAGTATGGTGATAACTTCTCTGAACATTTTTAGGTTTTCTTTGGGACACAACTCTCATAACTTGAACCTAGATCATGTCTTGCATCTTGAAGTATTGTCAGGAAAAGGAGCAACAACAGTTGCTAAGTCTGTGTACGTTGTCACTCTTGAAGCTTCCCCCCCACATCGCCAACCTGCATGAGGTTTACATCTAAATTTTCCAAAACTCATTCATGTGGCGTTTGCCACAAGGAATCTAGGCCTTGGTGAATAGAAACCCAGCTCTACCTGATTCCTTATGATTTATCTGACCTCTGGAAGGACGCCACTAAAACACAGATCTCTATATGCAGGATTTCTTACTATGGAAATATTTCTTACTATTTCTTATTCTTTTCCTTTTTGGTGACTTTGTGTATAATCTCTTTTATTTAAAAGAATTGTTAGTGTTTGAACTTGATTCTGTAATTGCAGTCTTTTAAGTTGTGATTAACCTTTTGTTTTAACAACAACACTTAAACCAGGGAAGATTTTTTTTTT
>VZTQ01016122.1:0-69794 GCA_013400755.1 Pelecanoides urinatrix | reverse complement strand
CTAATAAACGCAATGCTGATTTTCCTAAGATGAATTATTTTTCTCTTTACTGTATAATTTAAAAAGTCAGTTGCTGCTCTGGGAAAAATACTCTGTTTTTCAAGGTCACACGATTGAAAATCCCATTCCCAAATTAAGTTAAGAGCAATGTTTAGATCTGAAAGAGGACATTCTTCTGCTGAAGTCATTGAAGCAGGTTGACTGCAGAGCATGCTGAATGTAAGCCCATTCAGACAGGCTCTGTGAAAAGCAGCAGTGGAGAAAAGCTAACAGAGATGTTGGTGCTGCCCCTGTCAGTATGATCACCTTCTTCCCTGGTTCTCTCCGAGAAGCTCACATCAGCCTGCACTAACAACTAGTGCAGAGCAATACTGGCAAATCTGTAGAACAAAAACCACTTGATGCTGAGACCTCAGTTTCTACACTGTAAGAATTTTGAAGTGCTTTCTTTTGGAATAGCCTTTGTTTGATCCAACAGGCATCTAGCTTGTGTGTTTCACTCTGTAACACGAACCAAAACACAGAGTGGTGAGAAGCAGCAGAATTACTTCAAAAACTCACATTTGACCTGAACATGCCTCCACAACACAGAGAGGGGGCTTCAGATGTCCCTACAGCAGGGATTAAATTCAAAATTTCTCAGCTCTCTTAAGCACACAAGACTGGCTGTTCTGGGGAAGAGGATATACTCAATAACTGACATTGCAGCTCTACCAAAATACAGAAAAAATATGATGTGATTGGCCAGAGAATGGGAGTGTGACCCCAGGCACTAAGTAAGCAGGAAGAGAATGAAAAAAGGAGGTCTGATGTCCAGTCCCTGCTCCTATATTCTTTGTCCATTTTGGATACATAAGATTGTTGATAAAATGCATAGGCAATCCTAGAAATGGAAGTCAGGGTGTCCTGAGTTTGGCAGGTAAGCAGGTAAAAGGAGGAGTTCATCATATTTTTCATTCCCACCTTACAAGGGAATGATCACTACAGGAGAGGCCACACATGCCTATTTTCAGAAAGAAGACTCCAAGCCGTGGAAGCAATAACCACCCTGCACCTTTCCTCAGAGCATGGGACAGTGGGGAGTCTGCAGCTTCAAGCTTCTTCCCAGTCCATGGCAGCTCCTATTGTCTCACCACAGCAGGTCTACTCTAAGGCTATTGGGCCTAAACTTGAACGTAGCGCCCTTGATTCTATTTTCTGAGCCACCATTTCAAAAAATAAGGTGCAAAACCTACTGTCACACTACCCACACCATTCTTGGAGATAGCCCTATGAGGATCTTGGCATTCAGAAAGAGGAAAAATATATAAGCTCTAGAGCTGGAATGTGGTATGCAGAGGAGGTTGTCACCCTGCCACTCAAAAATTCACTGAGAAATATGTGCCTGGCTCCCTGTGGGCCCTTTCAGAACTCTGGCTTATAAATATAAGTACCTATCAAATATCACTTCTCTAGAGACATCTTTGTAAGAGCTGAAAAAACTGGCAATCAATCACAGTACAATAAAAATACTCTTATGGGCCTTATTCCCCAAGGATTAAATAAAATTTTTAACCCACTTTCACCCTGGTAGGAAAAGACATGAAAAAACATACCAACCCAAAACTTAGGATTCACATTTTAAAGGCAAAATAACTCTATTGTGCAAAAAACCATAACAGCCTATCATTTAAATTATCAATGAAAACTGCAGAGGGTTTGTGCTGGTTTTGACTGAGATAGAGTTAATTTTTTCCATAGTAGCCTCTATGGGGCTATGTTTTGGATTTGTGCCAAAAACAGTGTTGATAACAGAAGGATGTTTTCATTGCTGCTGAGCAGTACTTACACAGAGTCAAGGTCTTTTTCTGCCTCTCACATCACCCCACCTGTGAGTAGGCTGGGGGTCTACAAGAATTTGGGAGGGGACACAGCTGGGACAGCTGACCCCAACTGACCAAAGGGATATTCCATACCATATGACGTCATGCTCAGCAATAAAAAACTGGGGGAAGAAGAAGGAAGGGAGGGACGTTTGAATTGATGGCGTTTGTCTTCCCAAATAACCATTATCCGTGATGGAGCCCTGCTTTCCTGGAGATGGCTGAACACCTGCCTGCCAATGGGAAGTAGTGAATGAATTCCTTGTTTTGCTTTGCTTGCGTGCAAAACTGTCTTTATCTCAACCCATGAGTTTTCTCACTTTTATTCTTTTGATTCTTTCCCTCATCCCACCGGGGGGAGTAAGCGAGTAGCTGTGTGGTGCTTAGCTGCCAGCTGGGGTTAAACCACGACACAGTTACTTTCCTATTTTGATTGATGTTGTCTCTGATATTCTCAACAAGTAAGAGCTGAACCCTTCAGAATTAAATCAGGATATCTTAAGAGGATATTTTTTGGGGTGGGAAGCTCCCGGACGCGTTGTTAAGACAGAATGGCATATTACATACAGCATATACAAGACTTCAGACAGAAGAAATGAAAAGAAGGCAAGCTGATTACAACTTTCATACTACATACAGTACCAGAGTGATACAAATGCCAGAGGAGAAAACAGTGACAGCTGCTAGAGAAACTGCTCAGAACTGCAAACCTTTGGCTGCTGTATGACATGTAATATTAGGTGTCTTAGTGGAAAATTAGTGTGTTGTGAATGCTGTGACACAGACAGATGAGACTGCCTTGTAGAAAAGCCGGTGATTATTGGACTCCCAGAACAACTTTGGCATTTTTAGGAAAAAAAAAAAAAATCCTTTTATGTGTTGTTTTTTTTTTTAAATTGTTGTTGTTTCTCTGACTAAAGTTTAATGCAAGAGCTCAACAGGTACATTTTGAAAAAAGTAAACAGCATCAAAACAGGATGAAGTTTCAGGCAGAAGAATGGTCATAACAGTGAGGTCCCCCCCATTCCACTCAGCTGTTAAATATAAAGATCATAGAGATGTCAGGGTGACCTGTGGGCAGCAAGATTAAGAAACATTGTATTTCCCTGGACTATTGTCACAGGAAATTCTCTGTCTCACTTCACATAATTGTTACGGATTCCCTCTCTAATAATTTTTTTTTCCCCTGCATTGAATGTTTTAGCTCCAGCAGAGAAAAACATATTAACTTATGTCTCACCAACCATATTAAAATCACAAATCATGTTTTGGGACCAGATGTACAGGCAAATTAAAGATAGTGGGGAATCACATATTTCAGAAATCTACACAAAGATTTTTTGGAATCTGGGTACTTCTATATTATATTGTCACTTTTACCACCATCACATCAATATTTTTCCCAAGGGTCAGAGAAGATTTTTTTTTTCCATATTTTAGCAACATGTTACATTTCTCCATTTGCAAAACCTTATTTAGAATGCTGTGGCTTAAACAAGACCTGTTTCCATTCACAGTCTCACCGAGGGGTTTTTCTCATCCAAAAGTCCACATCCATCTGGCTGGAGCCGTGTATGTTCCTCCAGGGGGTTCCAAGCCCCAGTTACCTATAAGAGTGAGGAACCTACAAGCAAGATAAAGGCTCAATTTGTTTCTGATTATACCAGTGACTTCAATCAGATTGTCTGGGACATTAACAGAATTGCTGATTTTGGCCTCAGGAAGCCAGTTAATGTCTGACATTATTTACTTACTGATAGTCTAACAGCCATTAACTCAAATTACACTCCCTCTCACTTTGACTTCTCCAGAATCAAGGATGAGCATAAATAGTGGCTTATATCTAGTTCCTGAATCTACTTCTGGTGTTTGAATGAAATATTTATGATGTCCTTACTTATTGTTCCACTAATAAGTGGTCATGTTTGAGAATAAAACTCACAAGAGTAATGAAAGTGAAAAAATCCCTGATACATTGTTATAATATAAATATATATACATCATCTATACATATTTTATATATCTCTCTGTACACACATATATGATGTACTAACGGTCAATAAAACCTCCTTCTAGGTTATATTGTAGTATAATCATTTTGGGCAGTAACAACTCCTATGTTGCATCCTGTCATATCTCTCCACTCATATCACAAAATATTCATGAAGGAGCTATGCTATTTAAAAAGATAGTGTCAATTTAGGTTTACATTCTACCTGTAAGAATCTCAGTGTGACATGAAGCTAATTTTCCCCCATTTTCTTGTCCTTTGCTCTGCACGGAAAGACTCTGTATGTGAAAAAAAGGCAGTCTCAAAAGCCTCTTTGATTGGCCTAAGATGGCACAGCTGAAGGGTATTTTTGCATGTAGAATTAAAGTAGATGCTAGAAAATTCCAGACGGAGAAGTGGAAGAAGAAAATCATCTTTTCCTTTCACTCAGCACACAAGCCAAACCTGTGTCCTTTGCTGTCCTCAAGTCCTCTTTGGGGCCTGATAAAAGAAGAACTAATGTCCATCTTGTGATTCCTGTGATGATTTCCTGATGTACAGGCTATTCTCTGTTTTGCAGAGTTGATGGAACATGGGAACCACTGGAAGTGCTAGTGTGGGCTTCAGACAGCTCCTGTGAACACCCATGTTTGTCTCTGCATGATCACACAGGTGATGAAGTCAGTTTGAGCCCCCACAAATTCCTTAGAGAAACAGAAAAGAAATTAAAACTATGATAAAGGAGTTAGACTTACATAATGCCTCAACATAATGTGTTTCCTTTGTATATCTGAACTTAAAGCAGGGGTAAATACTAATTTCCACACTCTATTCAGGAGAACTAAAGCACAGAAATACTAAATGGTTTGTGCAACTTTTCCTTGCGTAGCAAAGTAACTGGAAAGGAAGCCCAATCACCTGACTGCAGCCTTCTGGTATATACCCTGAGCCGAGTGTGTTACGGTACTTCCAGATAACACAGTACAAAAGGCTTAATAGAAGAAAGTTCCACTTTAAATAATGAAAAAAGAGGTTCGATTTAATTATTTAACCAGTCATTATTAACTTACAAAGGTATTTTTTCACTACCTGTGGCAGAGAGAGGGTGAGAGACATGTGCTCATGGAGTTTACAGTGACAGAGGTAATTGTCACTTGATGGTGCTGTGGCTCCATGGCTCTCTCTTTCCAGCTTTTCCATATTACTACATCTGAGATACAGAGTGTAAATTTTCTCCAGCAAATACAGATCTCAAAAGTTTAAATAAAGACCATAATATCAAAAGTGCCTTTTGCATGGAGCCAACCAACAGCAAGGCACTCAGGCCTGAGGAAAAGATACGCTTGTCTGTCAGTGTATGGTGGGTGCTTGATGGACTGCTTACAGAATGAATACAGTTAGGTTCCAAGTGCTAAATGTGAAGAAGAAATATAAGATGATGATGAAACAGGTCATCTGAAACCAGGAACTGAAAGTTTAGAGTGTCACCAACATTTTCACTCTGATTTTACATTACTTTTTCTTGCATTTTGATATTGACTTTGGACACAACTGGTAAATCTACAGTTAAGTTGTAAAAGTGAATGGAAAAGCTCACTCTTTAGAATGCACATAGCTGTCAAACATTTACACCTACAGAGAGAACATTAGCATAATTAGAATAACTCAAACAATTACATTTTTAGAACCATTTTGGAAAAATGATTGAAGTTTTCAGGGAAGATCATTACCTAAAAGTATGTTTAGATATCATTGCACAGATTTTTATTAACCTCTCCTTTCAAACAAAGTCCTACACCCATAATCTTTTACCAAAATCAGTTTTCTGTTTTCTTGCTTGTTTTTATTTGGAGATGAAAAAGAGGAGGCAGTGGGGTAAAATAAATATAGAATGCCCAATTAGTAAAGTTGCCCAACACTTCCATTTTTAAGACCCTGATTTCCTTTGTTTATAAGTTTGCCAAACTTCAGCCATCTGGACTGAAATTTCCCAGCCTGTAGGCTGATTAAAAGAAAAAGGAAAAAAAAAAAAAAAAAAGGAATAAAGCTATCCAGGCATTTTTAGGGATTAGAATACAGGAAAATACTTTGTTCCACCATCGTAAAAGAAAAAATTGGCGACGTTTTCTTTGAAAATTCTGGTCCTTTTTCTGCTGTAAGGACTTGAAATGTAGTAGAGAGAGGGTCCGTATAGGAAATGTGACTCTTTTGTCTGTTACAAAAATCTGCACAAGTAGGTCAAATGTAAAGACTCTTGTTTTCTAATATTGCAGTTCACATCTGCCCTCTGAAGACTTGTTTGCTTTAAAAATCTGAAATCTTCAAAGATTTCAGTCCCACTGGTCATGCTTCAATCTGGGGACAGAAAGTCCTTGAATCTATAGCTGGGTCCCTGTGGGCCACACAAAGTGCCTGTGCTGATTTTGCAGACTGCATTTTTGGATTTTTTTTTTTTTTTCTCAGCAGAAACAAATGTAAATAGAATGGGAAAAAAAAAAAGATAGAAACTGAAACAAAAAACCTAATAAACTGGGGCTTGGAATGGCTAAACCAAAAACTGAGGTAGGAAGAGGCTGAATGGAAGATCTGAGAAGAAAGGAGCAGAAGGGGTGAAGTTTTTAAGAAATGCGGCATGAGCCTATGAACACCAATGTGCAGTTCTCATCAGAACCTGAAATGGTACCTAAAGTTTTTCAGTCCCATCATGTCCCTGCTCTCAGTATGTGTCCGTGAAAGTCAAAGGCCAAGTGTTCTTTCTTTAATCCTAGTCTGCATGGGTGAGCACAATGTAAACTTGTTATTAGTGCTAAAGATGGGTTCAGTGAACCTTATCCTTATTGATGACACCTTTATTATAACATTAAGAAAGACTTGTTTCCAAGTGTGTGGGTTTTTTTCTGATTTAACCAAGGAAATTTTATTATGTAAACCTATCAATTCTTGATGTTGCAAAGACAAGTGTTTAAAAGAGCTCAATGTTGCCTGCATAATTAATTACTATATTATAATGTTCATGCACAGGAGGAGGTTTACACTAACATGCATAATCCTGATCTTCCATGGGGCTTTTTTGAGCATTTAGCTTTGCAACTCAAAGAATATACTTTTAATGAACAGTTTTAAGTAAAACCTGTGTTATATGCAATATCAGGAGTGGTGAATTCTTTTGAGAAGAATATTGAAGATTAAGCTTATCAGAGACGTGCATTTTTCTGTACATTTCCCATGGAACACAGAGATAATAATTCTGATATTTTTCAAGTATACTCATTTTTTCACAAACACACACAGAGAAAGGATTCTGTTTTGATGAGATACTGTATGGTAGCTTTGAACTAGGTTTTACACCTCAGGATGTTTTCCATAGGCTTTACAGGACTGCTGTCTAGAAGGGTTTTCTTAATAAGAGGAGACAGTCTGAGGATGTGTACAATGAACTGGATCTTGTTCAATTTTTGCTTCTGCTATAATCTGTGAAGTTGGGCAGCATATTTAAGTACTTAAGCAAATGCATGTATTCAAAATTATCTTTGACTTCAAAATATTCTTAAGTATTTTTTAGATAGTGGCAAAATGGAGTCTTAACTATTTTGCAGTCTCCCTACTACAAAATAGGGATGGGATTTTCCAGTGTATCCCTTCTTGGTTTTTTGCAGATTATTTAGATTGTAGAAACATTTCACTTCCTTGGTGTACACCGTTATCAACCACTCATAAAGCTTTGCATACCTACAGAGTGTAAGAACATACATTTAATGCTTTAAGCACACATTTAATATCTTATACAGCAGCATAAGCATTCAGCATTTTGCATAAAAACAACTGTCGTGATTTCTGGTAAGGTTTTAGTGAAAATTAAAATAATGTACGAAGGATGAACTTCAAAGAACAGACAGATATGTTCAGAATACTTGCTGTGAAAAATGCAGAACTGATAGCAGATGCTTGTAAGAGTAATCAAACAGCAGACTCATGAGGACAAGTGTACCACCATAGTTATGAAGAATATAATGAATTAAAAGCTGTAAGATACCCCTGATGTATAACGAAGAATATAAACACAAAAAGAAGAAAAATTCTTACAGTGTGAATTTGCAAGCAGTAGCATAGCAAAATTAAGGATATAAGAAACCTGGTGGAACTTGGCTGTTCAGAAGGGAGAAGATATTAACCTCAGGGTGATTTCCATCTGTTACTCCTAACTAATTTGAACCAGCTGAAGTCACGCAACGTAATGTAGGTATATGTATAATAGATAAAATTATAACTTTAACTCTTTTACACCTGTACAATGTATTATTAAAGTAGGTTTTATTTTACCCAGGAGGAAAAAAACCTTTTTGCTTTGGTTTTTTCTTTCATCTTCCATACCATCTGCTATGTATTTCAAATATATCTAGTCATTAAGAAGTTGATGCTCTAAGGAACTTAAATTACTGTTGCAACGAATGATAATTAAAAAACTGTATAACAATCAACCATTTTTTGATTTTTTGGATGGATGTAGCTTCTAATTGTTGCTATAAAACAGATTAGTGTAATGACATATCTTAACACTCCTGCCCTGTGAGCTTGGATTGTTACATCAACAAAAAAAAAAAAAAAAAGAAATCAACAAATAAAAAATTAGAATAAGAAATCAACAAAACAATTATTTCCTAAAAAAAAAAAAAAAAGAAAGAAATTTCCCTCTTCCAACAGCATTAGATTTATTTTTATTTGTTTACTTATTGTGTGGTAGCAGAGATAACATCATTGCATTATGCACTATGCACTATGCTCATGGCCTAGACATGTACACTCTTCGCTGGGTAAGAAACTGGCTGGATGGCCGAGCCCAGAGAGTTGTGATCAATGGAGCTAAATCCAGTTGGCGGCCGGTCACGAGTGGTGTTCCCCAGGGCTCAGTTTTGGGGCCAGTGTTGTTCAATATCTTTATCAATGATCTGGATGAGGGGATCGAGTGCTCCCTCAGTAAGTTTGCAGATGACACCAAGCTGGGCGGGAGTGTTGATCTGCTGGAGGGCAGGAAGGCTCTGCAGAGGGACCTGGACAGGCTGGATCGTTGGGCCGAGGCCAACTGCATGAGGTTCAACAAGGCCAAGTGCCGGGTCCTGCACTTCGGCCACAACAACCCCAGGCAACGCTACAGGCTTGGGGAAGAGTGGCTGGAAAGCTGCCCAGAGGAGAAGGACCTGGGGGTGCTGGTTGACAGCCGGCTGAACATGAGCCGGCAGTGTGCCCAGGTGGCCAAGAAGGCCAACGGCATCCTGGCCTGTATCAGGAATAGTGTGGCCAGCAGGAGCAGGGAGGTGATCGTGCCCCTGTACTCGGCGCTGGTGAGGCCGCACCTTGAGTACTGTGTTCAGTTTTGGGCCCCTCACTACAAGAAGGACATTGAGGTGCTGGAGCGTGTCCAGAGAAGGGCAACGAAGCTGGTGAAGGGCCTGGAGAACAAGCCTTATGAGGAGCGGCTGAGGGAGCTGGGATTGTTTAGTCTGGAGAAGAGGAGGCTGAGGGGAGACCTCATCGCGCTCTACAACTATCTGAAGGGAGGTTGTAGTGAGGTGGGGGTTGGTCTCTTCTCCCAAGTAACCAGCGATAGGACGAGAGGAAATGGCCTCAAGTTGCGCCAAGGGAGGTTTAGGCTGGACATTAGGAAAAAATTCTTTACTGAAAGAGTGGTCAGGCCTTGGACCAGGCTGCCCAGAGAAGTGGTGGAGTCACCATCCCTGGAGGTATTTAAAAGACGTGTAGATGAGGCGCTCAGGGACATGGTTTAGTGGGCATGGTGATGTTGACGGTTGGACTCGATCATCTTAGAGGTCTTTTCCAACCTTAATGATTCTATGATTCTATGATTCTATAACGGAAGCAATTAGACTAGCTACATGGGAACCATGTCTGGTGAGTGTAAAACACCTTCATTAAAGCCTACTGAACACCATCAGGCAGGTAAAGGAAGGACTGAAATAGAAGAGCAACTTCTTTCTCTTTTCCTGAGAAAACAGTTTGACATTCAATCTTGCAAAACTGCCTACACAGCCTAGAAAATGTTAAATGGATTGTAGGATTCAGACTTAATGTGGTAGGAGGGACTTAATCCAGTCCTGGTTCGTACGTTTTTTAACATCGAAAAATTCTTTCCTTGTGGGAATCCCTGCAAATTTATTATTTATATCACATAGTCCAACCACAAAATCTCGTCATCCTTCATTCATAAATTAAGTGCAAATACTAGAATTCACTTAACAATTTCTTTGCATTTCATGCAGCTTCATAAGAATTAACATGAAAATGTTTTTTTTTAAAAAAAAAAAACTTGCAGAGAGGAAACTGAAGGAAAAAGTTAAGATTTAAGAGTAAGACAGTCATTAATTGGAATGGATACCTACCGTGGTTGTATTAGTGAAGAGAGTCAGGATAGTCATATTTGCAGCCATCTACTCATCCTGCCATGTTGTTTGGGCAGTTTATAATGTAGGCAAGCACCCCTGTTACTGTTGCTACCTAACACTCTTTCTATTAAAATGATTTCCATTACAAAGTGGGAATTATCATTACGTCGACTCTAATGACATATAACATGATATAAAACTATTATGATGTAAGTGATATTAGAGGTTTTATATTCAGCATAGATTATTAATTAATGCTATCTCAGCATGCTCAGTGGGGTGAAGTGGAGGAGCAATAAATAGCAATAGCTCTGGTGGCCTATATTCACATCTCAAGCTGGCTTCATTCCAAAGGCCAGTCCTTCATTTTGTTATGAGTGGTCATTTGGGCTGGAGCACTGACTATGACCATCATAATATAGTGTGAAACATTGCGCTCTCATTTCAAAAGTGACTGTAGAAACAGATGTGCCTTTTCCATGCCAAGCTAGTGGACCAGGAAAGGTGGGAGAAAACTTTGATCTTAACCAATTAACTCAGGATTTTCGAGTAATGGTTGATTTTATAGTAATATTCCTTAGGGAGAATAGAGAAAGCACATCGGGGGTGACTATATATGCTCCAAAAGTACTTAAAGCCGGCCATACCACCCAGCAATAGTTACCTTTCTGCTTTGGTGTACAAACTTTTCCTAAACCAAAAAACGGTTTACTGGTTTTAGTCACCCAGCCCCTTCCACCAAGTGCCAATTCAAATGAGAGTAATCAAATCTTATTTATCCTTATTAGCAAAAAAAACCGAAACTAAAAACAAACCACACCATCCTGCTACTACAGTGACAAAGTACATCAACACAGCAACAGATTAATATTCTCAGGCTTCCATTCTTCTCTCCCTTCATGAAGTGTTATGACAGATAAACAACAAAGTTGGCTTTATTTTCAATAGAGTATGCTTTTATTTCAGTTTGACTGTTTTTCATTTGTATAGCAAAAGGGAATTTTGTATAGCAAAAGGAAATGTTTCCTTTAAAGTATTTTATTTTAAAATATAGCTTCTGGATTGTATTTAATAACAAACCAGGGATAAGAAAAAAAACATTAAACAGCTACATAAAACAGAAATTGGAAACTGCTGTGAAATTATATCTGATGCAACAACTCTCCATGCATGCTAGTCACAGAACTGAGTAGTAGATTGGCAGATTTGCTCTTTTGTCTCCTTAAAGGGCTGTGAGCACAGCAAGAAGTAGTCTCAGTGTTTGCTCTGAGGCATAAATCACTGCAAAAACATCTTATTCTGATAAACTGTTTTAGCCCACAGAACTTTCTTAGGTGTCCAGTGTACCTTCTGTTTAATTGCAGTCTAGTTTCTCTTTAGATTTTTCAGAATCTAAAGAATTTAAAAAATCTGAATTTTTCAAATTTCAGGTAATGAGATAAGTGATACCCAGATTTGCTATTAATCTAGTGCATTGGTTATCTGTGGTAACTAAGGTACTCCTTAGAAAAAGAAAGGAATGAGGAAAGCCAAGGATATACAGGACCCCACAATAACAGAGTACTTTTGTAATGTTTAATCTATTGTGTGTTGCATGCATATGCAATGTATATGTATATATAGAAGTGTGTCTATTTTTTAAATATATATATATGTAATGAGCTATAATGCAGTGCTACGTATTTAATGGTTTATAGCAAACATTCCTTTGAAAGTGTGGTCTATGCAGTGGTTCTTGGCATGCATTTTCTGTCTTCCACAACATAGGTTATATGGTTGTTATCCTGTCAACAGAGACTTTTGCTTGTGTATAACATTAGAAGAACTTTCTTGATGGCTCTGGACAGAATATCTACACTCAGATTACATATTCTTGAGCATTTGAGGTCTATTTTTAAATTTTGTTCTGATTTTTGTTACATTCATTAATAAAATTTGGTTTTGAAGATTGCTTATTACTGTATAGCAAAGTCTTAGAGGAAAACTGCCAGTGTTCAGCAAACCTAAATGATGATTGACAAAGATACTGTGCAACATGCAATTTACTTTCAGAAAACTGCACATGGCTGTGAATAAATGTTACTAAGCTACTTCCAGATTGGTTTCTTTCCTGTGTTGTGATATATGCTACTTCTGCATTAGTACGCACATCCTCAGATGCCTCAGACAGGGGTAATCCAGGATGCAAAATGAAAGTTACAGAAATACTACACTAGATGGGCAATGGATCTACTCCATACAGCTGTTTCTGCATTCCTTTTTTTAAGCCTAAATGTGAAGAGGTTCAAATCCTGAGTTTGAGTTTAACTCTCCCTTCTTCATGATAATAACCACATCTCTAGCTGATCATACATGCCTGCCCCCATTTTCTCTTCCGTTTAGAGAACAAACATTACTATTTGTTATTGAGACATTGTTATAAGAACACAGCATCATTGCATTATGATTTAAGTGGTTATAGGTTCTAAATATTTTGGAATGAAAGAAATCCAAGAAATTGCCTACCTTTTTTCAGTTACGGGAGATGTTGTACTTTCAGTTATCCTAATAGTTGATTACTGGAATAAATCTCCTTGTGCTGAAGACCAAGCTATTCTTGACAAAATAATTAAATGAGTGAAAATTATTTCTTCTCAAACAAAAAGTAAATGTATAAATTCCTAAAAAATTTTTTTTCTTTCTCTTACTGTTTCTTAATTCTTGTTTTATCTTTACTGGAGAGATATTTATCTTCTATCACCCAATTATTGTTGTCATTCTGGAGGACTGATTGTCTCATTTTTCTATGAATACCTTAGTGGTTATCCCTTGACTTGTGATAGATGTGAGACAGCCTTCTCCTGAGTGTCCTTATAATTACTACATTTGCTGATAAAAGAATGCTGTGCTGGAATAGATCTACTGTCCATCCAGTTCAACACCTTTTCTACAGAAAAGCTGTTTATATTGACCATAACTAAAGTGAATCATAGATGGTGACATTTTTTACCCCTTTGGTGATATTGAGGTCACCTGCTTCCTTGAAGATCTCTTTTCAGTTCCCAGTAAATATCAGATTAGGATTGCAGACATACGATTTTGTCTGCTTTTAATATTTCTTCTGTTGGTGATGCAGTAGGTACAGTATCTACTATTCCATACTGCTCACTTCTGTAATTCTAAACAATGAAGACTTGTTGCTTAGAAGTTAGGTAACTAGCAGGTGTTGTGTTTACAGGTGTGTAGAATTGTAACTAGTATAAATCGTGTATCCTGGAAGCATTGTTAGACTCTAGTGAAGAGTAACCTTGGAAAAGAGAACCATAAACAAACGTGGTCCAGATGTGGCTTGGAGACAAACCTCGACCTTATAAGGAAAGAAAGAAACAGATTCACGAAGAGTTCACTACCCTGCCGACCACCAGAGACCACCAGAGACCCTCAAGGAGATCCTAAAGGCTTTAGCGTGCATGTGTCTAGGATGATGTAATATTATAATTAGTTCTTGGAAATTTAATGAATATGTAAAAGAGAAACTGAAAATATGTATGAGAAGCATGGATATAAACAAAAAGGTGACTAGACCAGGTGTGCTTGATTTGTGACAAGTCCACTGAGCACCCAGGTCTGAATAAAACAATATCTCTCCTGAGCGTGTGGAATTGGTTACTTGCACGCCAGGCATGAATCCTCTTTTCGGACAACATTGGGGCTAATTTGTAAAGTGAAAACACAAACAATTTTCCTCATAAAGGTTTTGGTTTCTTTTTTTTTTTTTTTTAATTTGTTACATTTATATTTAAACTGCAACTACACGAGATTTTTGGCTCCAGCTGCTCCATGAAATAAGTTTATCAGCCCCAGGCTACCACTTGGTTCATTGTTCCTGACAACGAATGGCCAAGGATGACCATCGCCTCAGATTTGCCAGCTGATATACTCATTTTATTGCTCTCTAGTCTGCTAGAAAATAAGCCAGGTCAGTTTAAAACATTTAGATAGGGCCACTGCCACATTATTAATTTTGATCCAAAGTTGATGGAGCAGATCAACTGGCAGACTGGAGAGGCCATAATGTCCATAAGGTGGGACATGGCAAGATGATGAAGACCAGGACTGATACCTCTCCAGTGGCACACCAGAACCTGAGGAGGTCATGTGTTATACTGAGATTTTGTATTATATTCCTTGACAGGATATTTTTATTTGGAAACTATGATGAAAGGAGACCTCTGGCGTCTCCCTCCCTCTAGTTACTGGAGTTACTGGTTTCCATGCTTACATTACAGATTTTGAAATGGCAAATTACAGAAGTACTCCATATTCACCCACTACTCACGACAGGAAGGAAAGTTCCCATTTTTCCAGGTGATGAAGGAACTGCCACTGCCATTTTTTCAGCAATTTTTTTCTTCCCGGCTAATCCATGCAAATACATTAGTAGTCTGCAGCAGCAGGACCAGAATGTTTTCCAGCTGGGTAACCATGCCCATTTCATCACGGTTCTCTCTTTTAGTTGCTCAGCTGGTAGCAGACCATTAACAGCAATTTACATTTCATCTCATCACTGATCGATCCCATTCACCCGGTTAACACCTCTGTCACAGAACAATGGAGGTATTCTCTAAAATACTGTTCTTGGCTCAATAGATCGATTAAATATAAATGCCTGTTACTGTTCTGTGTTTCAATGTGTCTGGCTCGCTGCTAGGTCTCAATCTGCTTGAAATTTTATAGTGCACGTTCATAATTTTTTTTTTCTTCTACCTGAAAGTGAAAAATTTGGAAACCAAAAAGAAGAAACAAATTGTATTTTATATTAATAACAATTACTGTTAGATGGCACATTTTACTAATGGCACTATTTTGTATTCTGGGGATTCATGGTGGTGTTATTCAAATATACTTTGATTTTAAACCAACAGATGTTTGACAGAGGTTTCCTGTTTTTCTCCTTGTCTGTCAGAAATCAGCCAGCCTGAAGAGCAACCACTCTGCCTCCCATTCTTCTGTAGGCTAGTTGTAAGTTACATATATATAGGCTTGGATCCTGGAAAAATGAATGCAGAAATATTCATCTGTTTCTAGGGGGACTTATGAAATTTAAATGACAATGTGTTAGCTACAATTCTTAAGGCACTGCTCAGTGTCAGAAACATATTTATTTTAATGACCGTATGGCAACATCAGCTGGGAATATGCCTTAAGCAGCCTTGGGCTATTGCTGTAACCACTAGTCCATGTGTGAGTGAGCTGAGTCTCAATCTTCAGTTCCGGACTTAGCACTTTAAAGTCAGAGGAAACCATAATTACCACTGCCATGCCTGGCTGCCAGTATGGAAAGCAGCAGATCAGGGGACACTCATTAACAGGCAACTTGAGTAATAACTGAGAGAATTTTGTCTTTTGCTGAATACCAACTCTTCCTAGAGTATTTGTGTAACACAAAACTCTTTTGAACATGTTTTATGTAAGGGAAAACATGGTTTCTCCATATATTTTTATACTGCTCACAGTTTTTTGTTCAGAAGGCCATTTTGCAGAGAAAATGGCCAAAACCTCATCCAGATGTTGCATTTTAGAGAAATGACTGCTACATGATAGTATGGAAAGTTATTCCAAAGCCTGACACTTTCTCTAAGTAAAACCTTGTGTTGCTTTTAATTTGTTTTGGCCTTTTTGTTTTGTGGTGGTGGTTTTTGTTGGTTTTGTTTGTTTGATTGGTTTGGTTTCTTCACTGTTAGACCACTAAGAGTTGCTCTGATATCTCTCTTTCTAAGCTATTTATTTGCTACTGAAAATATTAATGGACAATTTATGGACTTAAAAACACATACTTAAGTCTTACTTATTAATGAATGTAGCTAGAACCACATAGATAAGGTTTAGTTGCTAAAACATAAGTTGCCTTAATTGTCTGATTACTACTGGGCATATTTGTGGCACTGAGAAGGTCTTCCAGCTTGGCAGCCCAATAAACTTATGAAATATTAATCAATTAGTATTGTACATAAAACCACAAATGTGTACATTTATTATTAGTAGTATAATATAGATAAATATTTATTCTACTTAAATTGTCAGGGTTTTTTTATGTCTAAAATATATTGCTCTAGTAATAATGACAATAAGCATTCTTTTGTGTAATTTATTAGCTAATTGTTCTATTTCACAAACCTTTCATTTCAGAAAGTCATGATAAAGACACAAACCAGGTCTAAATATGAGCAATTTCCTATTTTGTTATGACAATTCTCTTAAGGATGTTACATTTTTTGCATTACTGAAGTAATACAGAAATGAGAAGTTGAGGGGAATCAGTAATACACTTTACCATTTAGGGCTTTTAGAATAATATACATTTTCATCTGTTAGACTTCCTGGTTTGGAAGATCCGGGCATTTTATTTGTACTCTGCATAGTGTTTGGCACGATGTGGGGAATGACCTAATCTGAGGTCTGTAAACAATGTTGGAAAGCACATAATTCTATTAGACAGCCATAACAAGAGAAAATTAATAAGACATCTTCACAGAGAGTAAAAGACACACAATCCAGAAAATGTACTAGCCAAGAAAGCTTTTCTTTCAGGAAGTTTTCTTTTTACAAGAAGTATAACTGCATTTTTTGGTAGCTATACATACATGAATGTATTGGCAGAATTATTGAGAACTCTTTGGGGCTTACATATAACACTATTTGTATGCCTCTTCCTATATACAAAACCACAGTCCTCCCCTTTCCGGGGTCCTTACACTTCCAATGACAGAGATAAACTTTAAAGCAGCCACGAGAGTTTTAATGCATGGGAGCATAGCAAAAGGAACTAAAAGGGATGCAGAGTACTGAAGCTAGGGAAATTCTCTAGGTCATATGGACCATCTCTAGGTCATATGGACCATTCTCATGGTCATATGGAACAGATAGGAACAACCTCACATTCACATGGTCCTCATGAGGGACTTCAACCCTGGACTTCAGGAGAGCAGACTGTGGCCTCTTCAAAGATCTGCTTGGAAGAGTCCTATGGGATAAGGCCCTGGAGGGAAGAGGGCCCCAAGAAAGCTGCTTAATATTCAAGGATCACCTCCTCCAAGCTCAAGAGAGCTCCATCCCAACAAATAGGAAGTCAGGCAAAAATATCAGGAGGCCTGCGCAGGTGAACAAGTTCCTCCTAGACATACTTAAACACAAAAAGGAAGCATACTCAGGATAGAAGGACAAGTTACTTGAAAGGAATACAGATACATTGTCCAAGCATCCAGAGGTGAAGTTACAAAAACTAAAGCCCAAATGAAATTGAATCTGGCCAGGGCCACCAAGGACAACAAGAAGGGCTTCTATAAGTACATGGGAGACACAAGGAAGACTAGGGAAAATGTGGGCCCATTGCTCAATGAGATAGGGGACCTGGTTAAACAGGACATGGAAAAACCTGAGGTACTGATGGCCACCTTTGCCTCAGACTTTATTAGCAAGGCCAGCCTTCAGGAATGCCAGGTCCCCAGAGGCCAGTGGAAAGGACTGGAGTAAGGAAGATGTAGCCTTGCTGGAAGAGGATCAGGTCAGGGAATATGTAAGCAAACTGCACATACATAAGTCCATGAACCTTGATGGGATGCACCCACGAGTGCTGAAGGAGCTGGTAGATGTAATTGCGAGGCCACTCTCCACAATCTTTGATCCATCATGGCAACTGGCAGAACTACGCAAAGCCTGCAGGAAAGCAAATGTCACTCTTATCTTTGGGAAGGGAAAGAAGGAGGACCCAGGGAACTACAGGCCAGTCAGCCTCACTTTGATCCTTGGGAAGGTGATGGAGCAGCTAATCCAGAAATACATTTCCAGGCACATTAAGGACAAGAAAATCATCAGGAGTAGTCATCATGGCTTCACCAATAGGAAGTCATGCTTGACCAACTCGATAAACTTCTATGATGAAGTGACTGGCCCGGTAGACAAGGTGAGAGCAGTGGACGTTGTTTAGCTGGACTATAGTATGGCCTTTGACAGTCTCTCCTATTAGATTCTCATAGAGAAGCTGTTAATGTACAAGCTGGATAAGCAGATAGTGAGATGGATGGAAAACTGGCTGAATGGCTGAGCCAGAGGATGATAATAAGCGGCGCAAAGTGTAGTTGGATGCCAGTGACTAGTAGTGTATCCCGGGATCAGTACTGGGTCCAGTCCTGTTCAGCATCTTCATTAATGATCTGGGTGATGGAGCAGAGTGTACCCTGAGCAAGTTTGCAGGTGACACTAAGCTGGGAGGAGTGGGTGATAGGCCAGAGGGTCATGCTGCCATTCAGAGGGACCTCAACAGCTGGAGAAAGGGGTTGTAAGGAACTTTGTGAAGTTCAACAAGGAGAAGTGCAAAGTCCTGTACCTGGGAAGGAACAATCCCAGTCACCAATATATGCTGGGCGCTGCCCGTCTGGAAAGCAGCTTTGCAGAAAAGGACCTCGGGGTCCTGATGGACACCAGTTTGGGTATAAGCCAGCAATGTGCCCTTGCTGCAAAGGCAGCAAATGGGCCACAAGGATGATTAAGGGACTGGAGCACCTCACATATGAGGAAAGGCTGAGAGAGCTGAGACTGTTCAGCCTGGAGAAGAGAAGGCTGAGGGGTATCTTAGCAATGTATATAAATACTTGAAGGGAGTGTCCAGTGAAAAGACCAGAGGCAATGGGCACAAACTTAAACACAAGAGGTTCCCTGTGAACATCAGGAAAGACCTTTTTACTGAGAGGATGACCAAGCACTGGCACAAGTTGCCCACAGAGGTGGTTGAGTCTCCCTCCTTGGAAATATTCAAAAACCATCTGGAGATGGTCCTGGGAAATGTGATCTATGTGGTCCTGCTTGAGCAGCAGGGTTGGACGAAATGACCTCCAGAGGTCCTTCCAACCTCAACCATTCTGTGATTTTGTGTGAGGCTGTGATTTTTTTTTTTTACTTTAGTCGCTGAAGTGTTTGTCACAGCAAACGTGACCATCCTCACTAGCAGTTTTGTGTATTAGACTGAGTAAGTAAAAGCACAAATAAGTTTCACTGACTGAAGATTTTAAACCAGTCCCTCTTCCCCTCCAAATGCTTAGAAGTTATAGTAAACAGTAAACTGTAACAAAGTTTATTTGTTTCAGACAGCAAAGAAAAATATCCAAAGGAGAATTAAAATTCAATAACAGAATTTGATCCGCTAATTTGCTTTTAAACCCTCCCATATGTGCAACCAATAATCACAACTGGTATAATTATCCAATTGTTGTTCAGTATGTAGCAATCTTATTACTGTAAACAAAACACTGTGTTAACATTAATTTCTTTTTAATGATGCTTTTTGTGCAATGGCTACAAAACTTCTATACTAAAATTAACAACTTGGAAATTAATGTTCTGTGTACCTTAGTTCCACCCAATCTTTTTGTCTGGCTGGTGGTGAAGTGCAAAGCACATCGGTGGCCTTTCAGTCCTCCTCATAATTTTTCAAAATCTTTATCTATTTGTAGTTTCCCTCCTGTATGAACTCGAAATATAACATCTCATCACTCTTTAAATATGTCTATTTTATCTCTTCTGTATCATTATCATTGCAGTCATATTTTCCTGACATTGACTGTTCATATATTGATAAATCTTTCACACTCATATTGTCTCTTTCATTAACATTTTGCAGTATCCATATCTAACCCTTGTAATGTTTTGTTTATATTTTGTTGTTTTTTGGTTTTTTTTTTAGTTTTTTGGACTGATACCAAAACTAGTTCATTTGTTAGCATGGACACTGGATGTTCTTCCAGGGAAAAAAAAAAAAAAAAAGAATTCAGATCCATCGCTTTCTGTCCTGCTGAGTATTTTCTGTACATTAGTCTATTATCTTTCCCATCACTTGCATTTTTTTATTTATTTATTTCTCTCACTTCTCTTAAGCTCCTTCAAATTACCAATAGCAATGACACCCTAAATAGGAAACAATATAAGTAAATAGGTCTAATCTTTTGCTAGGTATTTATCTCCATTGTGCTAAGAACACCAGTTAATACCAGGACTCTGGTTCTGCAAAGTGCTTGTTCAAGTTCGTAATTTAAAGGTACTTCACTAGTTTATAGACCATGAATGTTTTGTACTTAAATAAAAATCTGGTTCACTGATCATCTTAGAGATAGTTTTTTCTTCTAGAACAAAAGCAAAAATACACAGCCCCAACTCATACTACCTGAAGACTGGAGGTGACAGAACTCTCTACAGAAATCCATGGAAGGTGAATGAAAGTATTTGCTTCACATGTCAAAAATGTTTCTTTCACCTTATCATTTACAAATCTTCTGGGGATAACAGATTATATTGTACATTCTATACTTTTAATTGTATAGAATATATTCTCATGATTGAACATACTCCTTTCATATTTAGTCAGGTGAAGTTATGTAGTGTGTTTAATCCCAGAATGATATAACACATTACATTAGACAGTGGCATGATCATGGTAGCTTTTGTTGGGATTGGCTACTGTTTCAGTGCAAACAGTAGACTTGAGCCTATGACTGTTTTACACAATCAGAGAAATTCTGTTGTAAACCACAGATTGTTCCTTAACCATATCTATCTTTTTGGTTTAGTAAATTCTGATGAGAAGAATTGGGTTTTGCTGAGCTTTACACTTCAGTGGAAAATTGATATGGTCAGCTAAACTGAGTTTTACCACACAACATTCTGATTAAAGCAATTAACGGTATTCGATGTAGTACCTAGTCAGTAGATGACAAAGTGATAACTGAAGGATATAAAAATGTAATCATTAATAGAAAATCACAGAATGAATATATAAGCTAAAGAATTAATCCTCAATCCAATGAGACTCAATGTCTCCATCAAAGATGTGAAGAAAATATAAACAATTTTCTATCAATGTTTATAGACAACCAAGGACCGGTGAAGTGATAGATAATAACAAAGGTCATTTTTACGCTAAGCCAAACCATTTTTAAGAGGGTCACAGTCAAAGAGGAATAATGGGCTCTGTCAGCTACCATTTTTCCTAGAATCAGATGAAAAGACATAAATATGGAGGGACAAAAGGTTATTGAATGGGAACTGCATCCTGGGAAGAAGCAATGACTTTGACAAAGATTTAGTGTTTGGCCGTGCTGCAGAACCATCTGACCATGAATTTCCAAAAGATTAAAAAATTCAAGGGCTAAAATTGAAGGTAGACAAATTCAAAAGAAGAAAGACATATTTTAACAGTGATTAACCTTTTGAAAAACTTCCCTGGAGAAGTGGTGGAGGCACCTTCATAAAAGGTTTTGAGCTAAGACTATCTTTGTAAAATCTGTACTTATTAATCCAAAAATTATTGGATTCAATGAAGGTATTGCAAGGTGAAATTTTATAGTTGATATTATATAGGAATTTCAAATAGAAGTTCATTAAGGCTCATTTAGCCTTAAAATTGGTGGAAGGAAAAAAAAAAAAAAGGGACCCACATTATAATCTGGATTTAGAATTTCTGTTGAAGCTGCTTTTCAAATGAAAAACAAGTTTCATTTCATTTCATCATGCAGAGTTCCTTCCCTCTCCCCAAAAATACTAGTTCTATTTTACACGCTTTTTGGAAAAAAAAAATCAAAATACAAGTCGATGTTAGTTTAGAGAATCATCATGTTTTTCATGTTAGTCTTCTAGGAAAGCATCTTGCTTTCAGTATAGTAAAACTCTAAGTGTGTTCAAGAATACTCTAAGAAAGCCACCAGAGCAAAGTGTATATATGATGATGATGCAGTGAAATATCAGGGTAGAGAAAATGATACAATGATGGGGATAAAACAGCTAAGAGAATGATAATATAATCAAGGGCAATTAATGAGAGTAGACTTCAGTATCAGTGCTTCCTCTTATGTGCATTTCCCCCCTCCTCTGTGAGTCATGTCCACTCTAGAAAGCAATAAGTAGGAACATAGCAAGACACCCTGGCTCTTTATTCAGCCTATATTACAGGAAGCCTTACTGCTCAGATAGATGACTTATCAGAGTACAGTTTGTGAATATAGGTTAAAAAACAGGCTAGCCACGTTAGGACTTTTGTCCATTACAGACAAAAGGAATAGAGAGAGAGCAACAACCTCCTTCTCCCACTTTTCTAGTGTCTTTCCCTGTTTTTTCCCCGTTCTTTTTGATGTTATTGGCTAGCTACAAAAATCCACCTTTTCTCCTTCAATGTGACTTTCAGATTTACAGAGAATCCATTTTAGAACCCTTTAATTAGATATTGGTTAATTAATCCCTAAAGCTCCTATGTAACTAATCCCTCATTAAAAAATCCCTGTGAAAAATATGCACACTTTTGTTATGTATAATTTATGCTATCTTCTCTTCTTTTTCTTGCCGCATCTCATTCCAGTAGTAAAACAAGACCAAGTTATCCTGAGTTCAAAAAGCCAAATAAATTTTTAAGAAAAACTTCAGAATACCATGGGTATGCTGAATACCTGGCCACATTGAAATCAGTATGCATTTGCTACTGATTTACTGGGGCCAGGCTTTCAAACCAGAACTTCCAAAAGGGTTCTAGTGCTATCAAATTTCCACAAAACTTTTTAGTTTCAGCTGAGAAATGACTTCTGAGTTACATTTATGTGATAAGAACATCAGATTTATAATAGGGAAGGCAGCTTCAGCAATTGGTATGTATCTCCTGTCTTAATTCTCTAATATTCCGTAAAATAGCTTCATTTATTTATTAATAAACAGGAGAAAAGCAATGACAGAACAGATGACACTTTTAAGTTACATATAGTATGTGCCTCACCAGGAGAATTGCGCATGGAATACTTGTATATACAATAATGAGACTCACCCTTAATCAAATAATTACATTGGTGTATGAAGATTACACGGAATACAAATGCAGTATGCCGAGAGATCTGTCTTAGTAGAAAATTTCTGGTATCTCAGTGGATGTGTTTATTGCTGTACTGTAAAAGCAAACTCTACATGCTGCATGCCTGTGTCAGAGCGACAGCTTTAAAAGATTATCTTTCTAAATAAGTAGAATATAAAAACATGCCAAGCACATACTGTACTAGACAAATACGTTTTCTTCTTTCTACTGAAATTTTGTATCTAGGCAAAAAAATTTGCATGGTTAAAATAAAAAAAAAGCTCAAATATGACAGCATGATTTACAACTTCCCTAGTGAACAACCATACATTAGACAAGAATAAAATAAAAGGCAATAAATAAATAACATGTAAAAAACCTTACACCAGGTTACAGTTATAGTAGCCTTGATTCTTACTTTTATGCAGAATTGCTGTAGATGGAGGATGAGCTGAGAACACAAGGAAGCAAGAGAAAAATTTCCCAGAATGGGTGGCTAAAATTATTTAGCAGTTAAATTATTATTTCATGTGTATATGCAGTTACCCACATGACATAGATGGAATTTTTACATTATGATATATTGATACTGAAATACTTAGGACCATGAATATTACATGTTCAGCAAGGGAGGCAAAGGAGTTTTCCTGTAGGATTATGTTAGTCAAAATCAGAGCAAACAACAATATAATATAAATAAGAATACTCAGAAATTATGATTGACTATACCATTAGTTTAAAACCTATCACTATTTCTAGTAAGTTTATCACACTAAATCTGGAAGAGAAGAGTAAAGAGATTTTAAAAAGCATAGTAAAAAAAGGAATGGAGAATGAGTTATCACAAACTACCTGGAGAGAAAGGTTGACAGAGAGAGAGACTCCAGAAGTCTCAGTAGGGCTTTTCCAGGAAGAGATAAACCTTAGGGAAGAGTGAATTGATGTGTACAGTCTAGACTTTTGTTGTTTGCATGCTTGCTTTGAGAGTCCAAAGTCCTTTGTTTTCCATGAACTGTATTTTCCTTTAGGAAACTGCACTGTCAAGAGACCCTATTGCTGTTTCCCCAAGGGAAAAGAATCACAGCACTGGAGCTAAGGCAGATTATGGAGCTATGGTTGCAGGGCTGAGCGCCAGTATTACTCTGGCAGCTGATACTCAGGAAATCAGCATAGAGACTTAAAGGACTACCTTCCGTCAGAGGTGGTGACTTAGAGCCTGAGATCATGAGTATCATATTTGCAGCTCCTAAAGAAACCAATTAAATACATTCTCCAGGACACCTTGCACATGTATGTTAAAATAATATGGGGAATGACGCCTTCTGTTTCAGCAGTCCTCATTTAACAGGTTGGTTTTTTTGAGCAAGGTGCATAATCAAATATTGTATTTTCCAAAGATTTCATCTTAAGGATTTTTCTGTGTTCATTAAAAAGCTACAACTAGAAAGGCATATGCTAACTAGGACTATTTGATAACTTGAAAAAGTAACTTGAGTATCATCCTTTGATTATGGACAATAGATTCTTCAGATAATTGCCTATGTAAGGTGCATCTGTATTTTGTAAGCATTATTGATGTTGTGCAGTTATTGCACTCCTTTGCTTTGATTTACTGCTCATCTTGAAACCAGCCAAGTCTATTTTGAGAGAGGGTATCTTGTGAACAATGATCAAAGTGTAAATTTATGCAAATTCAGTGCTTCACCTTAATTACCTTGATGGCACTTGTCAGCAGCCTTTTCCATGCTTTCACTGATTAGCAAGCTATCACAAATAATTATTATTTCATTTGCAATTACAATGATGCTGTGCATTGGCTTATTGCCCAGCCACTGTATTGCATCCCACCCCTCAGCCTGCTCTGCTGGAGTTATGCCACACTGCACATCATGAATTAGCATCCCTATTTTATTCAATCAATCACCATAAACTGCTGAACTTTATGATCCCATAAGGCAGATTCTCTCTAAACTTCTACAAGTAGGACTACTACATAAAACTGTTAAATATAGCCTTGGAAAAATGCAAGGGCAAGAAGGGGCTATTTTCTCCATGGTCATTTTGCATCATCCCCACATTCTCTTCAAAAAAGACTTTTGCTTCTCCCCTCCCCTTTTCTTCCTCAGAATACTTTACTTCAGCAAATCAAATGCTGCTACTGTTGACAACTGAAACATGAACTTTAGGTGGTAACAATTTGCTTCCAGACAGCCCAAGATTGTTGTCAAAAGGGCTCTACAGCATGGGAATGCATTCGGTTCCATAGTTTTGGAGGCTTTGAGTAAACTGCAATGCCAGGTGCAAGCAAAGAACAACTCAGGAAGTAAGTAAGTACCTGTTTGTTCCTTTTCCCAGTTGAGTAATGGAGCAGAAAAACTAACACAACTGAGCCCTGCCCCCATTTCAAATAAACAGTTTATTTGTCATTACACTGGATATGCTTGCGTGTATTGAGAAGGGCATGAAGAATGTGGGGAAGTGAACGGCTGGCTGGTTTTCTTTATGAATGCTTATACATCATCTTAAATCACTAGCTATGGCTGACACACAAAAAGAAAGCAAATATAAAAGAAAAAAAAATCAATTAAGTAGCAACATATGGTCAAATATGTCATCTCTTAAAGCAGGATTTAAAAAGAAAAAATATTGGAAGAGAAGCCTGAAGTGATGTTTCCATACTTTAAACAGAAAACAGTGTTTATTGACTCTTCAAGGTCAGAAGAAAAACACCTGAAACATAAATAAATGCTCTAGCTGCACAAATCCATTCTAAGAAAAGGAAGCTGAGGATTATGCAGAGAAACTGGAGTTAATAACAGCTCTAAAATCATAAATTGCAACTAGCTGTAAAACATAAACCCAACATGCCATAAATGGAAAGATATATTTTTAACTAGTCCCTGAAACATGACATGGGAGCTCAAGCAATACCCTAGAATTACTAACTTTATAATGATTAGATCAAAGGAAAGAACTTTAATTGAACCTGCCATAAACTAAAGGGGAAACATTCCAACTTAAACCAGAAACATCTGCAAGATATTAGAACACATTGCTTACTACCTCCCATTTTGAAACTACAAATTAATATCCCAGAATAACAAACTCAGATCACAGCATAGAATAGTCAACATCAATTTAATCTAGAAAATTTGCAAAGAACACAGAGCTGGTAAAACCATGCAAATCCAGCTTATTTGGGCTAATAAAGCAGGGATAGGGTATTTCTAAGAGACATAAAAGAAAAGTGTCCTGACTGGATTCAAATCAGAGCTGGAAAAGCAAGTCTGTTGAAGATTCAGAATGCCGTTCAATAGTTTGCAACAAACAGACATTAAAAGCAATGTCAAGTCAAGAGGTACCTCTGATGAAAATTTCCCATTTGAAAATATGAAGACACACAGGGGTTGCAAATCAGCTGCCCTAGTATAATGTAAAGCAAAATAGTGCTACTTTCTGGTAACATTTGTGCTTAACTGAATCCAATTTCAAGAGAGCTATGCAGTTGAAATATAAGCATCTACAGGACAATGAGTTAAATAACATTCTATAATCCAATGACTGTATTTACCAGATCTCTGCTGGGCATGATGGGAGCTTCTAGCTCACATATGGGCATTTAGACTGGAACATAAGTGTCTAGTGCCAACCAAGAAGTCTGCAGAGTCCAGCAGATGCAGCACAGGATGTATAGGAGACTTATGTTCTCTGTTATGGTATCTATAGGCCAGCTGGGATACCCTCCATGACCTTAAAAAACCACCTGGTATGTAGGGTTAAGTAACTGAATCACACCCTGTGTTGTAAATACTTAAATGTCAACGTCCTAAACTGCATGTTGAATCCCTTCCCAAAAGTCTGTTGGATTAAGTCAAAACTTGTAATGAATGAAATTCTAATGGGCAGATATGTGTATTTGCTGCTCCCACAGTCCAATTTGGAAAGGCTCAAAGCGGAGAAAGAGTCTCAAATATTAACCTAAATTATTGGTAGAAATAGGAAGACACAAAACCCCACACATACAGTCCTCCATAAGTAGTGATTGTGCAACTAGGAAAGTTCAGAAGAGACTGGAATGAAAGGAATCATCATACTTCAATATCTAAAAATCCTTGCATGTGGCAGAGTGATATTCACATTATCGGCTTGTATGAAGCCACCAACTAACACTCACAACAGAAGAGAATGGTAGCAAAACGAACATTGTGTTATGTAGCAAACTGCTTCCACATTATTAATTGAAAACAATAATAAACGAAGATTACCATCCCAAATATGTTTTATTGCCTCATCATTGTTAAGCCATGTCTAATTATTATTTGAAGGGCTTTCTCCTATATGTTGGAAACTCCCTGGAGTCATGGTAGAAAGTACGGAATTACAGAAGAAAAAAAAGGAAAAAAAAGAATTGTCAATCCATTTCTTTTCCTACCACCGGGAAAAGTTGACAGGATTTCCCTTTCACTGATGGGCAGTGGACTCCTTCCTCATGTTAAAGTGTTCCCAATATTAAAGTGTTTCTGAATTAGTGAGCTGAACTAGAATGCACCAGGACCTAAGAATTGTTTTTATTCTACTGGTGAAAGAACACTTCTGACTAAATCTATTTCATATAAATCTGTTCACTAAATCTGCTTTTGACTATCATTTGCTCATTGTCCAAGTGCAGAAACCCTATCACTGAAAACCTAGGAGTTAATGTATCATCTCTGTCATATGTTTATACTAATGGGATTTTATCTGTGGTTCACCTGCAGCTTGACATGGTACTACATAAACCAATTTTGTATTCCATAGGCTTCACTTTTACCTGAAAACTACTAGCAACACATTATGTGTGAATTTACTGTTTCATTTGTCTTTGACCTACTGTCTTTATCTTCCCTCAGCACCTGAAGAATGTTTCTTATTAATTACTTTCCACCTGAAATTAACTCTGAAGTATGATTCAATTCAACCTGCTTCAAAGAGAAAAAAATAAGAACATAAACTGGATAAGCATAAACATCTTGCCATCTAACACTGGTACAAAGACGACCTGGAAACCTGAAGACAAAATGAAGAAGTATCCTTCCAGCATGGCTGTAAAGTTCTGTCCACCTCTTGCTTGCTTTATCACACAGCCTTCACATTCCTCAGTCAGAGGCATTCGATAATTTTTATTAATTCATCCCTCTCACTCATTGGCTAGTTTTAAAATCCATTATTAATCCAATATTTGACCAATGTACTTCATTAAACAATTAATATTGCCCTCATATGCCCTGCACAGGCTGCAAGGCTACATCTATTCTACGAAACTAGCTTGGAGCTGACTGCAGCACACTGCTGTGTGCTGAAGCCCGATCCACTGACTGCCTGCACTGCACGTCTACCTACCTCTGGTCCTGGACCAAGTGTGAAGCAAAGGAACAGGCTGCCCAGGAGGAGACTTAGGGAGGGGAGCATTGCAGATGGGTCGGAGGAAAGACTCTTGCAGAGCCCATGTCTCTGTTGGCAGAGCTTGTTGGAGCCATCCTTCTCTCCAAAATCAACCCTGAGTTTGAGCCTGTGTGCCAAAGTGCAGACAAAGTCTTGGTCAGCCCTCTATTGAAAGTGGCATCTTCAGTTTCTCATGTTCCAGCAGCAGTTTCAGGTCAACTTTAAAGGGCTCTAATTCTGCCTAGTCAATCTGCAGATGAGGTTGTCTGAGCAGATTCTCCATGTTCCCCTGCAAAACTCTTTGACTAGAAATACAGATAAAATATTTTCATACAGCTAGTGCAAAAAAGTTCAGGGGGAAAAAAAAAAAAACCCAAACTCAAAAAACCCCTCAGAATTGTAACACAGATATTCAAAAATAGCCACCTGTCATGAACAGCTACTGGCAGCAACAAGAACAACTTTGAACCTGAATTTCTGTTATCACTTCATTCTGCTGTACTATCACAAGCACACCCTCTAGCACAGGTGCCTTGTGATGCTAGCCATGTTCATTAAGAAACCAAAATGTTCAAAGTCACCCTTAAAAAAAGCCATAGATGCAGGCTTTCTACTGAATGTTAAATTTCCTTTGAGATAATTTCCATGAAATTGTATCAGAATAAATGTATTCTTTTAGCAACTTAGACATTCAAGACCCTCAAGAATCTCTTTCTAGATGGACTACAGAGCATAGATGGCATCCAAGAAAAAAAACCACCATGGAAACAGTTTACAAGATTTCTTGTAAAAGCTTAGCAGACCAAAATGTAGCCTAGGATGACTTTGCTGCATGATTCACAACAGTATACCTGACCATTTTGCAGATAGAGTCTTTGCCACAGATGGCATGACTAAAATGCAGTGAGTCTTCTTACAGGGAAAACTGAGAAAAGATGATAAATGAAAAGAAACTGAATCAGGATGAAGTGCATTCCAACAGCAGGTACCGTGCTATGGAAGCAGAAGGGTAACAGATGAGTTCAGTCTGCAGGGAGATGGTGATTTATACTTTGTCTTGGTCAGATTCCAGAAAGGTTGTATAAATGTTCATATCTGTTCTTTCTGATACACTTCTGCTGAGGTGGCCGTATCAGAAGCAAAAGAAGTAATTTCCTGTAATACTCTAGTAATACTACTATAAATTGTTTCTTCCTGTCTCACAAAATCGTATTTCTAAATATGTACACTGGTGCTATGTAGCACAATGGAGTCCCAATCTCCATAAATGTTACCACAATATGAATGCAAATACCTATAGGAACATATGGATGGAAAAAACACATTTTTCTTATATAGTCTACTTAGTCAACAATGATATTAACTTACACCTAGTGTACCTAGTACTAAAATTTTTCCTGTCCTTCAAAAACTTGGAATAAAGATAACATCCATCTGATAAGAACAGTGTCAGTCCCAGTAGAATGTACCAAAACCAATTCTGAGCAAGCATCCTTATTCATCAAATTGAAAACATTTCACTGAGACTATTTAAATTCAATAAACCCTAAGGAGTTGTTGACATAGATTTTTCAGTCTTCAAAGTCCCTGGCCAATGTTTACATTTCCATTTCAGAAGCTGTATTGAAAGGAGAGTGATTCTTCCCCTTCCACTAGAAAGAAGGCCTTTGAGAAACAAAAGTCCTCCTCTCCCTTCCTTTATAATAAAAAGCCCCTGACTTGGTGAGGTTGGAAAACCCTATTTTGAAGAAAATGAAGAAACGTTACATGTCAAAAGCCTGGACTATGTGAGAATCCTGTCTTTTATTTTCATTCTATTCTTAAGTTACTTGGCCTTTTGTTGTTTTAAAGAAAAGTCTCAAACTTTGGATAAGGATAAAGCAGGTTTTGCAGGTAGTGTGAAACAGTAGCTCTGAGAAACAATGTACACGGTGCCTGTTCTGGACTGCTTCATCTTTCCAGGATCTTTGTGCTGGAGAAGGGAGTACTTTCTGAGACCAGATATCGCAGGGGTGCACAGGTAAGCCCAAGTGACTGGTTTATTTATTTAATTTTCTAGTTTCTATAACCACCTGTCATCCTGACAGCTAAGTGCTCTGATTATGAAAAACTAAAACACAAAATGAGAACCAAGCAAAAACATTTAATCAATTTCTGAACAAAATAAATGGGTCCTGCCTCCTGCCTTGCATTCATTCAAATTAATCATTGATTAGAGCTATAACAAAACATAAACTCTTCTGCTCCATTGCCATCTGCTTGCCAGTTAATAAGGCAATCCTTAGTAATTTTAAATTTTCAAATCCATTCCTCAGTGCCACTCCTAGGCATGAGGTGCAGTAGGCAATAAAGAGCAATTTAGACAGCACCATTATCTGTCTTTATTAAAGATACTTTTGAATAGGTACTCTTATTTCCCTTTCATTTTTATCCAGGCTTCCCAAGAGAATGAGGTTTTTGTGATCAGGAGAGGTTGGCATTTCAGGGGAAGAGGGAGGAAGTTGATGCATCTTTGGGTAGGCCAACTGTTGAACCCGACAGTATCCAAATAACCTCAACAGAAGCTTCACATTGGGAATTACACTCAGAAACGTCTGGTGAAATAGGCAGCCACACTGAGGAAACACATCTCCCCTGCTTGTTCTGAGGGAGACATTACAGTGGAAACTCTCATGTTGCTGAACAGCTCAGTGAGCTCACATGGAGAGATCTTACTTACAGAAGCCCCAGCCATAGGAAAGCTTTAATTGAAGTTCACAGTCCAAATAAAGAAACAGTAGGAATTTGAATTTAATTCTTTCTCACACTCATGAGAGCACTTATACATTACTGTTCTGGTATTTCGCAGACTCAGAGAATGGTGCAGGACCTCTGGAGGTCAGGTGGTCCCATCTCTTAATGTGGGAATAAAGCTGCTCTCTGTGCATAATGTGCAGAGGAAATTGGGCTGCCATACACTGGACTTTGTAGGAGTCTTATAAAAAGAGTTGTGGAGAAGGCAGGGGTCTGCTTTTGTACATTTGAAATTGACAATGGTGAAGAGCATAATGAGGAAGCTTGATAAATGTAAGATAGGGAGAAATTGATGTGGAATTGAAGCTCACTTGAAGTTTATTATGAAAACACTGTTCCATGTATGACAAGCAGAAACAAGGAAGTTCTGGTTTAGCATGCTGGAATTTGTAAGTGGCCGTTCCTATGGGAGTCTGAAAATCTCTTCACCAAGTGTATTTGTGTGCTTATTAATTATACTGCTGAGGCAATCTGTGTTGAACATAAATTCATGGCATGCTAACTATTATAACCATCATTAAAAAACCATTAAAATATAAGGCATCTGTAGTGCATTTTTGTCAATAGAACAAGCAATAAAAAGTCTGTCTCATGCAGTTTAGCAGTCGTGAAGTGATAATGAGCAGCATGTTATAAACTACTAAATTCAGAGACTGTAGTAAAAAATACTTAAACATCAGTAACTTTCAACCACTGGAACATTGGTCAGATTATAACATTTTATTAGACAAAAATAAATTAATACATAAAGATCAACAGATAAGGTAGACGTTAAATTTATCTTTACTGACTTTTAAAGTAGAAGAACTGTTTAAAGATCAATGCAAATGTAGAAAATCTCTAACATCGCGATCATATCTACCATTAAAATGATCTTTTGTACTGAGACACCACAACAAACAATGTCTTCATGTCCTGAAAGCATTAACATGCCTGAAAATTTATAACTTTAACCTATTGTGGTCAGAATTCTTTTTCCTTTAAAAAAACCCCAACACTTTTTTTTCCTATTTCTTCCATACATTTAGTATAGCTTTAGCCGTTAGACTTTTTGTCTTTGGAGGTTACCATGTAATCTTGAAAAGATGTTTTGGATAAATGAATTGAAATAAAATGAAGTAAGTGTAGTTAAACGGAAAAAATCTCAAGATTTCAGGCTGTAAGTACTACATTAAGAATCAGTAGACAATAAAGATGCTACAGCCTAGATTTGTGCTCAAATGCTCTGAGATGTTTTATTTTCTACTCATACATTTAGACTCTGTGAATAGAAAATATGCCCACATGACCCTATTTTATTCGATATAGTTGCACAAGTGAGAGAGAAGAATTGAAAGATAGTGTGGTTCAACAGCTGGTCTATAATTTGAATTGAACTAAGATCCTGTAATAATATTGTTGGGTTTATGGCAAATAGAACTTTTTTTTTTTTAACTAAGAACTAGGTCTTGAAAATATAATTATTTAGCATATCACTAGTATTGTCTGTTTTATTTTTGTGGGTTTTTTTTCTTAACTACATTGGTTCCTCAGGTGTGCTGCTGTCTACATGTAAGACGCATCTGTGCAAACATGACATTACGCAGTGACCATAAACGAAAGTTCATTTTGCAAACTCAGAGTTTGCTAATACTTGCAAAATCTTTATGCTTATGTTCACACAACAGCATACTCTTCTCAGGAATGTAATCTAATGTCATATTTGATTGAAGTTTAAATGTTTTCAATAGCTCTCTTTCCCCTCCACTTCTTTCCTACATGCTCATGAAAGGCTCAGGCAGGCAGGAGAACCTGAAACATTTTACAGTAGTTGGGGTATGCTCTTTAAGGTTGTTGTAGACTGTAATGCTTTCTAAATGCTTATTGTCTTAAAAACCCTACATTTTTCATCCTTAAAGCAAACCTAAAAAAGGCCTGAAAAACACAGTCGCTCAATTTACTGTGGATATTTAAGGGAAAGAGGGAGTAAGCTATTGATGATAGCTTTTTCGCTTGCTGCTTAGATAGTCTTTACACAGTGACATATACTATTTGGGCAGAAATTAATGGTGTGTTATTCTAGAGCTTAAGTTGGATTGCTTAAAAGTATTTCTGTGCAGCCATAGCTGTTTATAGCACTGAAATTACCTGTGCAAATCCCACTGCTTGCATGTGACGTGGAGAGACTTGACTTGGTAAGTCACCATGAACAGGGTAGAGCTGCAGCTCTAAGACACCTTGGAAAGGGAACTTGGCACACAGGCAGATGAAATGGGGTAGAAAACAAGTGATTAAGTGTGCAAGTTGCTGTACACAAGTCCTGGTAGGTCTGTACCTCCAGAGAGCAAAACTGATAATTAAGATGAGATTTTCCACAGACACTGGGGAGACAGTTTAGTAAGTGTCATACAACTAGCCTTGAGGAGCACAGAAGCACAACAGCTAAATGCTGCTTGCTTGCAATGAGTAATAACAGGTGTTTCTTACACTATAGTCTTTAGTATTTCTTTTGTATATGCTGTTATCTATAAGTTAAGTTGGCTTGCATGTCTTCTTAGAGCTGATATCACTTAAAAGAAAATAATTCACATTGGTAAGTCATTTTGCACTGGAAGGTACAGTCCTTAGTTTGGGCATTAGTAAAGAGCACACCACTAAAATCCTTTGCTACTGAAAAAAGTGAATTATAGCAACCTTAAATTATAAACCACTTCAGGAGGTGAATGCAAATAATTTCTAGCCAATCACATGCTATCTATATTTCAGTACTATTTTCTTTCTTTTGATCTTTCTAAACACTAGAGATCTCAGTTATGTACCCTAAAGTCCAGATTAAGGCTATCACCTCTTCAAAACCTCCTGAACAATCAAATAATGTATTTTATCATGTCATGGGAAAATAGTAGAAGTAGATGTGGTTTCCATTACATATCAAAACATATTTTCTGTTGCACAGCAAAATGAAACCGGGGACTGAGATTGTTTCCTGCTTACAAAATATGCAGTTTCTGTTATTAAAGAGAAAGGATCACGTTGAATATTTTTCATCTTGCTGTCCTGAGGGTAGCAGATATTAAAGGGCAACATTGAAATCACTTTCTAATAAAAAGATGATAAATAGTCCATAAAAATGGAAATCAATGAAGGCCAGAGCACTGATTCCACCCCAATGGTTTCTCTGAGCACATAAAACCCCAGCATCTACACAAAGTTTTAAAATCTTCACAGAGCTCAGAAGAGAGTTCTTGATTATTTATTTAACTAGGAACACAGGCCTGGAAGGTGCCATTCTAAACCAGTGACTCTAGTCCTCTGTGATACTTGACCACAGGCTGGTAGCGTGACTACTTCACACAACTTGGGCTAGGGAGCTCCTCCCCTCCTGTAGTAAACAAAAGCCTTACCATAGAAGAGCAAAAGCCAAAGATGAAATGTGCCCTGGAAAGAGAATAGGACCTGCTTCACAGCCAGGTCCTCAGATGATTCTACGAAATGTACCACTGCAAAGAAAAGCAGACTTCTTCCAAAAAATAATCCCTGCTGGCTTTGTCACTCTGATCCATGAGAAACATCCGCTCTCTGCCTCACATCTGGAGAACGGATAAGCAACTGGCAACAGACTATCTGGAAGTGGGATAGTATTTAATCATGTTTAATTAATTCTTATCTAATTTTTCAGTGAAGGACAAGAATAGATCACACAAGTTGGGAAAAAAATGTCCTTTCACCAGTTGCCTCTTTTAAGATGTAGTGACACATTATCAACGTATTCTAAATGGTGGCTGGAGACACGGCATCAGCATTCAAAGGCTGTGTCATATAGAGTTAGACTACTTCTTAGCAGTCTTTATATCTGGAAATGTTTTTTTGTTTAAAATCAGAGATTGCATGACTGCTTCAGGGGGTAGTGGTCAGTTTTCTAAAAGCAGACATCAGCTTTCCACTAGTCAGCTCAAACTATTAAATAAGAGATATTGTTTTCAGAAGGCTGTTTCATGCTTCATGTTGAAATGCATTGATCTCAGTCTGGTTTCTAGTGGCCCAATTTTCCACATCAGAAAACGAATAAAAAATGAAAGAAAATACTATAACAGTTTGCACTTGTTAACAACTTTGTTGGCTTTCTCAGTACAAAAGGAAAAGAAGACAGAATGGGACTGAAGAACAATTTGCTTTCATCCTTCAGAGGGTCTCATCATCAAGGCAAATCATGGCAATAGGTCAGATGCGAGAATTTTATTTCCTTTTATTACTTATCAGATTTTATAACAAAAAAAAATCCTCATGTTCCAGTCTGGCTGCTTTCACAGGGAGTGAAATTTACTTTAAAAACATACAGTAAAAAGCAGAAGAATATACGGGCAATTTAGATCTCCATAAAAACGACATAGTGAGAGGTCTCAGAAAATTACCAAGGACAGTGGCAATGTTAATTTATCTGTGCCACAGAACTGCACAAGTTATTTATAGCCTGAAGCTCCTAGTTTAACTTAAAGTTGTTGCTTAAAGAATTCTTGAATGAGACAATAAAGCAGCTTCATGTGTTTGCTAACAAGATTTACATTGCTGTAGTAAAACCTTAAATAACAAAACTATACATTATTTTTGTCATGCCAAACATGTAAGAGAGGCAGAGAGGAGGAAAACACTTTCACATGAGTCTTAAGGGAAAGCTAATGAACTGCCAGAGTTTAAATGACATTGTCTATATGGATACTACATCAAACTAAACCCAAAACCATCTATTGACTTCTGTGATAGCATCCTAAAAAATCTTCTGTTATAGACCCCAAAGTAGAGTGCCACAAATGAAGAAAATGCACCTTCATTTACACATACAATATGCACACAGACTCACATGTGTATAACCACATATTTATACACAGTGTAAGTATAATAAAGGTCTCCCTTAATTTCCCAGGTAACTTCATCTTTGTCCTGTCTTGTCAGAAATTCTTCAGCCCATGCATTAGTGCTCTGCATGGATTCAGTACAAAAGTGTTGCAATGCCTGAATCAGCAGGATATAGTGTTGGTATGTACAAGGAATATGTGGTATTATGCTTCATGCATGTTTAGTTTTTACCAGTCCACTGGGGTGCGTTGCAACTGTTTTCTATTATTGTTCATAAAATTCAACTTTTCCTTTGCCAGATTAGTATTAATGAAATGTCATTGGAGTATATTCTTATAGATATAATGACAGTGCACAGGCAGTTTTATTGTAAAGGAATGGCCAACTTGTTTTCAACCCAAAAGCTAATTTAACAGATAAGAGGGATAGAAGGCTATCTTTTAGGTCCTATTAGACTAACCTTAGTAGCAGAGCTCCAGGAGAAGGTGAGTAGGTTGAGGTGTATCAGAGAGTCTGAGAGAGGGATAGTTTACTGGAACTGCACCCTACGTTCTCTGGGACAGGCCGTTCTCTGGGACAGGCCCAGCAGGCAGACAGCATGCATATGTAGGATTCCTTATCCTCTCTCCACCCAGCAGAATGTGGTGACTTAAGGAGTAGGGGGAAATGGCAACAAGTTCCTGCCCGGCGCACCAGGCACATCTCCTCTGTGACTACTGCACCTTCCCAGGTGCCCTTGCGTAACAGTTACAAGGCTCTACAAATGAAACCAAACAATGATGAGGACTATAGTTCATCTAGCTTGGAGGTGTCATCAAGGTTAAGTTGGCCTACGCCCTGCATCAAAACTGCTTCCACAAAGAAAAAAAGAGGGGTCATTGTCATAAGAGACTCCCCTCTGAGGAGAACAGAAGGCCCAATATGAAGACTGGACCCACTTCTCAGGGAAGTCTGCTGCCACCCTGGGGCTCGGGTTAAAGATGTGACAAGCAAAATTCCTACCCTGGTATGGCCTTCAGATTATTATCTATTATTGATTTTTCGGGTAGGCAGCAATGAAAGAACTTTAAACTAGATTTGAAGGGGGAAAGGGATAAAACCAGGCTCACTAGAGGTAAGTTTGGGGGTGGCACACCAGTGTTTGAGGGACGGTGTGCAAGCGAGGTCCTTCCGTGTGCTCCATGATGTGCTGAGTATACTGGAGTACATTTGAAGTGTCTTTATACTAATGTGCACAGCGTGAGGAATAAGCAAAAGGAGCTGGAAGCTTTGGCCCAGTCCCAGAGCTATGACATCATTGGCATAAGTGAAACCTGGTGGAATGAACCCTATGACTGGGGTGCCGTGATGGACAGTTATAAGCTCTTCAGAAAGGATAGGCAGGGCAGGTGAGGTGGAAGGGTGGCACTGTATGTAAGGGAGGGGTTGGATTGTATGGCACTTACGGTTGGCAACGACATGGTTGAAAGCCTCTGGGTAAAGATGAAGGGGAAAACAAATAAAGCAGATGTTGTGGGAGTCTACTATTTACCACTCATCCAGGACGACAACACACATGAATTATTCTAGAAGGAATTAAGGGATATCTCTAGGTCAGTTGCCCTTGTCCTTATGGGTGATTTTAATTTCCCAGACATAACTAGGAATATCATACAGAAGACACAAACAGGTCCAGGGAATTTCTGAGGCATGTTGAAGATAGCTGTAGTGCCTGTACTAAGGGAGCTGACTAGGAAAGGTGGCCTTCTAGATTTGTTGTTTGTAAACAGAGGGGGACTCATGGACAAAGTGGGGATTGGTGGCTGTCTTGGTCACAGTGACCACCAAGTAATTGAGTTTTAAATCATTGGCGATAGGAGAAAAACCGCCAGCAATACTTTGACCTTGGATATGAGGAGACCAGACTTTGATTTTATGGCCAGTGCTCTTTAATGTTTTTGTAAATTATCTGGATGCAGGAATCAAATGTACATTAACTAAGTTTGCCAACGATATTAAACTAGGAGGAGCTGTGGACTCCCTCAAGGATAGACAGGCCTTACAGAGAGATCTGGATAGACTAGAGAGCTGGGCAATCACCAACTGTATGAAATTTAACACGAGCAAGTGCCAGATTCTGCACCTGGGACAGGGTAATCCTGGTTATACATACAGATTGGGGGATAAGAGGCTGGACAGCAGGCCCACAGAAAGAGATCTGTGGGTCTGGGTTGATGGCAAATTGAATATGAGTCAACAGCATGCCCTGGCAGCCGAAAGGGCCAACTGTGCCCTGGGGTGCATCAAGCACAGCATAGCTAGCCGGTCAAGGGAGGTGATTGTCCCACGCTACACTGCACTGTTGCAGCCCAACCTCGAGTGCTGTGTGCAGTTTTGGGTGCCTCAGTATAAGAAGGACATCAAACTATTACAGTGTGTTCAGAGGAGGGTGACCAAGGTGGTGAAAGGCCTTGAGGGCAAAACTTATGAGGAACCGCTGAGGTCACTTGGTTTGTTCAGCCTGGAAAAGAGAAGGCTGAGGGGTGACCTTATCGCAGCTTCCTCAAGAGGGGCAGCAGAGGGGGAGGTGCTGATCTCCTCTCTCTGGTGACCAGCCATAGCACACAAGGAAATGGAATGCATCAAGGGAAGTTCAGATTGGACATTAGGAAAAGGTTCTTCACTGAGTCACTGGAACAGGGTCTCCAGGGGAGTGGCCACAGCACCACGGTCATGGTGTCTGGATGACACTTTTAGTCCTATGGTTTAGTTTCAGGTAGTCCTGCAAGGAGCAAGGAGTTGGACTTGATGATCCTTATGGGTCCCTTCCAACTTGAGATATTCTGTGATTCTATGATTCTAACTTTGCACGGGCACCCAGACACTGAACCTACTTTTGGAAATGACTGGCTCTGAACCTCTTTGCTCTTACAGCATTCTGTGGCAGGCTGAACCTATACAGCTGAAAAAGTTGTGAAGCAAAAAGGATGCTCCAAATCCTAAACCAATCAACAATATCATTGTTATATTGCAAAGAGGTCTTTCAAGTAATCTCAGCAAGATAGTGTAATATCGTAATATTATCCACGATTTACAATTTTATTTATAATTATATAAATTGTAATATTATCAGCTATTTTCTCTCATTGTTATTTTTATGAAAAGTAGTTTGTGAATTGTGATGAGATTAGGAAACATTTCTCAATGCAAATCATATAATGCAGGAAGGAAAAAGTCAGGTGGTATGTTAATTCAATAGATTGCTTAAACTGCATAGTAAATCTGAGCTGAGAAATATTGAACATATTTCAGTATTAACCTATTGAAGAATCTTTTTGTAATTCTGGATGGACTTGAAACTGTGTTTTAACCTGGATTCTTGTAAGTACCAGAGATAATCAAAGAAGTATAGTGATGAAGCTGCCTAAAAGTATTACTAAGGTTAGTAGACAGGTAGGAATGGGTAGAGATCTCCAGGAATGGCTCTAAAGATTTATTTGCATAGAGTGACATCATGACAATGCAAAGTGGGACAGAGTGGGATAAGAGAGCCTAAAAACTTGTTCTGTCTCAAGACAACATTGTAGGTATCTGCTATTGTTGAGCTGTTCAGGGTTGAGAAAAATGTCCTAGTCAAGGCTTAAAGAAAACTTAGGAGAGATTCAGTTCAGATATGTTGTGTGCTCCTTTGATGTTTGTTTTGTAACAGTCTTTCCAACTTTGCCATCAGGAACTTAAATTTTTCTTAGGTTTGTTTCCATTTTGAGCTTTCCTCATGTTTAAGATTAATGCAGACATATTTGAGAGGACATGCATTACTTTTTATTTCTTGGTATAAGCAAATCTATGTCAAGCCATGCTGAAAGAAAAAACCTTGCTACCCAAGGTTTGATAGGATAATATATTCCTGGAGCTCCCTAAATTCACAAAAGAATAATGACAAATAACATTTTCAAGAAAACAGGTTAACTTTGAGGAAAAAAAGTAGCAATATTGGCAATACTCTTGGCAGTTTTTCTTTCCTTGTTTGCTCTTTAAACAACATTAATAAAGTTAATGAAAAAATGGATGTAGTTAAATAGCTGGTAAATCAGAAGCAGAACACTGAATACTAGCAATTCAGTTGTACCTTCCCTGATCCTTCACCAGTGGACAAAAGTAAAAACTTGCAGAAGTGTAGAAAGAATTTTCATCTCAGTTTAAGGAGCAACAGCACCCTGAATAATGTCAGACTTCAACTAAAACTGATTATAAGAAGTTATGGGGAGCTAGAGGGGAAATTTTGAAAATATATGTGTTATGGCAATAAAGATCTTTGACACCCATTTTCTTAGATTATCTGAGTAACAAAGTAGAGCCTATACCTTAGCAGAGCTTCACAATGTTTTTCTCTTAAAGCAGCAATTCATATCCCTTTATTTACATCTCTTTATTTGCAGAGCAAAATGGTCACCCAACATGAATTTCTCTGAAGGACTTTTTTTTTTTTTTCTTCCCTTTTCTCCTGATGTACATGGAAGAATAGTGAAGGTCCTGAGGTCTGCTGGCAGATGATAAAGCACATATTTCATTTGCTGGGTAGGATACATTTTGTAAGAGATGCCAGTTTCTTGAGGCTGACAGCCAAAAAGATGTAAAGTGAATGGAAATGTTCTTGATATTAGAGGTTTTTTCCGAGGGAGGGAGAGTTAGTAAAAGTGCAATTTTAGCCTGTGGTGCAATACGATAATCGACAACTAGCCACTGGCTGCAAGGCAGACTGAGTTATAGCAGATTCTGAATGGTGCTAAATTTTCAAATGATGACACTTTGGGCTTTGAATTTGAGTGTCTGGCTGCTAAAGAAAAATCTCCCTTTTGTCCTTTTTGTTTTAAAATAACTTTCTTCTATTAATTGTATTGAAGAGTTTGATTTGGGATTCAGCATCTAATGACAAGATTTGAGTGGATGCCAAAGGAAATAGCTATTCTGCCTGGGGGAATGCAAGTAACTATTTGTGCAAAAATAACTATACTTGTATAGGTGCAGTTTTCTCTGTTCTTATGATTTCATATTTTTAATTTTCTCAAAAATATACTGTAGTTATTACTTCTTTTTTTTTTTTTTAATAACAGATGGTAGAAATTCAGCTATGGGAATAAACAGGAATTTCTGGGTTTTATGATGCTTATTTTGTTTTGCAGGAAAATAATCTAAGCCATAATAATGTTTCCTTCTGCTGAATACATTAACTATTAGATGTGCAGAGTACCTGGCACTTGAGAAGGCAAAAGTATATAATAATAGAAGGAGGGGATGGAGGCTGGCTGCCAAAAAAAGCTGCAATAGTTGGCAGCTGTGATGGATGACCTAGTAACAAAGATGAAGAAGTCTTAGCAGGAGTGCGCAGATAGAGAATAAAACATCGGCTAAAGGACAAGAGACAAAAGGGAAGAAAATGGATCTGAAGTGGTAAAAAGACATTGTTCAAAGGAGTAGGTGAAAAAAGTATTACTTTATTTGCCACAAATCAAAGTAGAGGAGAGAAAACTTGTCTTAGGAAATTGCCAAGATTGTTTTAATATTATTTTTCCTGAGGCAAAAAAAATCAAAGCAGTAATTAGGGAATTTAAGTTAACAACTGAAGAAAATCCATTAATGAGAGATAAAATTAGCCCAGTTCACAAAGCACAGACTGTGTCTGACAGGCACACTCTTCTTTTGAGAGTCTTAAAAGGACAGAAGATGTGCACCGATTATATACAATTTAGCAGGATACTGCATCTAACTCTTCTATGTGATTGCACAAAAAAGCTAGATTCTACCATTTTCATGGAAGCAAAAGAAATCAAAAATAGTAAGTTGTGATTAATAACAACTGGTACTTCCAAGACGGTCTGGATTAAAGCATTATCCTTAAGAAATAATTTCTGTGTATAAGATTTTTTCATATCTTTACAAATAATATTGAGGATGGATTAACTAAGAATGCTTTCAAACTAACAGAGTGAGAATCATACATTCAACCATTATGGGAAAAAATGAACTAATTGAATTAAAAAAAATAAAGCAGTGATGTGTGTGATACAATGATGTTTTGAGATACCCAATATAATACAAAAGAAGTGGTAAAGTTGTATTAGATGAGCATTTTGCCCCAGGCAAATCAAGACCCGTGAACCTTAGGCCACTGACTATATAGGTTTATGTAATTCCTACCAACAGATGAAAAATTAGCAACAGAAATGAATTTATGAGTGTATAATGTGAACTGAATTTGTATACAAATCTGTAATAACTGAGTCCCTGGCTTGTTTTACAAAATGCTTGCTTAGTCCAGGCAGATGGATGTTTATGCTATGCAGTTGCCATAGTGCTTGGTGCAGTGCTAAATCCTGCTGAAAAGACAATATGTTTACTAAAGCTCAACTGTGCAGTAATGCAGCCACACCATTTGCAGTCAGCTCAAAATTTAAGTAGGACTGGCTTCTGTTCACCTGCAAAAGCATGCCTAAAAATACATAAAGATAAATGATGGTCTTCTAGAGGCAGCTTACAGGAGCTGTATGAAGCCTTTCCACAAGAGTTTTTTTCAGGTCCTGAAGAGATGTGGCCTGTAAACTCCAAAGGCAGTGAACAAAGGTGCTAAAAAACCACAGGCAATAGTTACCAGGTTTACACATAATTATTTCTCCACTACAGAAGCAAAATTATTGTCATATTTATCAAGGGGAAAATGGATGGCTCAGAACCTACCACAAATACTTGAATGTGCAGCCTGTGAGATTTACCGAAGGCAGAAAATAGGTGTCTTGGTCCTGTGTATTGCACTTGAGCAAGTGCGTTGTAACCCTCAGACAGTGAGTTTTGTAACAGCACAGCTGCCGAACACAAATTAAAAATTCAAGACATTTTCCACAAATTGTTAATGAGGTGTCTTTTTGAAGTCCAATTGTAGGGAACGTTTTGATGAAGGCTAAACTTTGTCTTTCAGAGAAATGTTAAGATTCTTACCAGGCCATAGGTCAAGGTTTCAGAAGCATGCCCAAGTATGAGGAAATTCATAGCAAAATGTAAAGAACTAGCAGGACTGTAACATATGGAAGTTCTAAAGTCTTGGTGAGTTTACAGAGTTAGGTACCATCTTTTGTTGGACCAGCTGATATTCCTAGAAAAATTGGCAAGCTTTTAAACTCAGTGTTATTCTGTCAAGTCTGATAAAGTGTAACAAAAGGCTAAATTTGGAATGTACAATGTTACCCTTAATAAAATGCAGTTATGATTATATACATTGATTGAAGTCATAAGCCTCACTGAAACTGAAAGAGAAAAATTTATTAGAACTTTTGTCATGCGAAGATATCATCAGGGAATTATAATGGGCTGTAAGAAAATACATCTATTATATATCTGATTTTAGTATCCAATAGAGTCACGGATTTTAGTTGACAGTCTCACTCTTAAGAAGTATCTCAGTGCTGCTCATTGAAGAACAGGTATAAAAAATCTGAAGTCGAATGTTTGTTTCCAATGGTAACTCTGTTTCTGCATTTCATCAATTAGCTGCATACATTCACTCTTGTGCATACTGATTCTTTTTTTTCAACCAGCTTTCTTCCATTTCAAAATCTTCATGAGAACATTTAGGAAAAGGAAAAACACACAGCTTCATCCACAATTCATCCACCTCGGTATCCTTTTACAGGCTGTCCACAATCAACAAGCAGACAAACTTTGGCAGACCCATTGCATCTCAGAACAGAATCTTCCTTAACAGGTATCAGAAACAATATGATACAGGAACAGTCCTCAAACCCCTCATTGCTCAGAGTGTGTCTTTTCTGGAAACACAACAAACATTTTCCAGAAACAACAGAGACTAAACAACCTTCCTTCTTATGCTATGGACATCACTGCAAAAATTACTAACCTATAAACCAGCATCCCATTCCCTGGCACCCTCATTGTCTGTCTTTGTTAAGGAGTAGCTGAATCCAATGCTGTTCAGGACCCTGTGGGTTCCTCCTTCTTGGCCCAGGAGAGCCAAATCTGGTGTACTCGCAGACCCAGAGGTCTTGCCCATGCCAGCCTGATGTGTGCTGCTGCCATCCCCCCTTTGCAAGTCCAGCCAGCAGCGATGCTGAAGATCATAGAATCATAGAATCCTAGAATCATTAAGGTTGGAAAAGACCTCTAAGGTCATCGAGTCCAACTGTCAACCCAACACCAACATGCCCACTAAACCATGTCCCTAAGCGCCTTATCTACACATCTTTTAAATACCTCCAGGGATGGTGACTCCACCACTTCCTTGGGCAGACTGTTCCAAGGCCTGACCACTCTTTCAGTAAAGAATTTTTTCCTAACGTCCAGCCTAAACCTCCCTTGGCACAAATTGAGGCCATTTCCTCTCGTCCTATTGCTAGTTCCTTGGTAGAAGAAACCAACCCCCACCTCGCTACAACCTCCTTTCAGGTAGTTGTAGAGCGCAATGAGGTCTCCCCTCAGCCTCCTCTTCTCCAGACTAAACAACCTCAGTTCCCTCAGCCACTCCTCATCAGACTTGTTCTCCAGGCCCTTCACCAGCTTCGTTGCCCTTCTCTGGACACGCTCCAGCACCTCAATGTCCTTCTTGTGGTGAGGGGCCCAAAACTGAACACAGATGAACTCCAGGAGATAGATACACAAAACTTACACAATATACAGAGGACACTAACACAGCCAGCCACACAGACTAGCACAGGTGCCTTTACTGGTAATGCATAAAACACAACAGCACTCACAAAAACATAGACAGTCCACTCCCACTGCTTCTCTTTGGCTGAGGCTTACCGTTGAGACGTGCACACACCCTTGTTGTCTATGATTGCAACACCCATAGATTCACGGGATCCTTTAATACGAGCTCAGGCTCTAAGTCCATCAGATCTCCATGCCCAGGTCCTGGCCCGCTCACCCAGTCACTGGCTCTCACCTTGGTCTTTCCAGCTGTGAACCTGAAGTTCACTAGTGAGTTGCACAAACCCCCATGCGCAAAGGACTGGGTTTCAGCACAGAGCCTGATCCCTCCTGTTGTTTGTCCCCAGACCTATGGGCTGCTGTGATACCCTTTGAACACCAGGGCTGAAAGCCTGGGCTTCCTCAAGGACTTGTGCAGCCCAAGCATAATCAGTTGTAAACCTTGCTCTGAGATTCCTCCGGCTTAACTCTGAAATAAAAATGAGCTTTTCCCCTGACTGGTAATTAAAAGGAGACACTTTCTCCAAATAAAAGGAAAAAGTTCAGGGTTATGTTTTTATGTGCTCTACTGTGAAGTGTAACTTGTTACAAGGAAGCAAGAAAGGAGTGACTGTATTACCAGCTGAATTATCTTATGCTTATGTTTGTCTCCATCTGTTTTCAGAGTCAGATACCTTTATCTTAGTATAGCCGGGGCTGAGACTACTTAATGAGACCTGAGGTAAGAACTGTTTCTCTCTGGGATCACATAGGCTCAGAGAAAAGAATTATTTATTCCCTTGCAATGCAAGATTTTTTTCCATGGGATATTTGCCATCGTTTGCCAAGACCTCATTATTTGACTTTCTTCTTACTCCCTACTATCCTCACATTTCATATCAGGCTGTTTTTTTTTTTTTCCTTCTCTGCATTGTATTTTTGTCTGGTGAGATCAAGCTCTGAGACCGTGATTGTTGTTTGGACAAGAGTGTGAAAGCTTTTGGCAAATAAGATCAGTGGGGCTCTGTGGGAGACAAGTATGTGCTTGAACATGCTGTATTATTTAGATGTCTCATTTTTAGATATGTCCTGTCTCACCATTCTCTAACAGAAAAGTGTACAAATGTATCAGCTTTTGAAAAATGAAAAGTATCAAAAAAAGTCTATGAATTATCTTGCACTGTTCACTGTATTCAGGAAAAACAATATTTATGGCCAAATTGTTATCAATTAACAGTATACTGAAGCTGTAGCATTTTGCCCTTTGAACAGCAGAAATAATAGCATAGATGGACAAATAAAAGACATTCATTATATTGGCTGTATGAAAGTGACATTATCAAAATATAGGATCAAAATACTTTTCTCTGTTCTTTTTTTTTCCCTCTTCCTGGACTTAATGAAGGCACTTAAGTTAGAAGCCAGCTTCTCCAATTTGCCTAAATGAGAGAGAGAGAGACTCTACAGAAACCTGTGAAATGTGATTCATATCTCCTAATTTCCGTGCCTAAAAATGGGTATCAATTTGATCAGCGTGCTTTTTAGGAAGACTAAGAAATGTTTTTTTACCCATGCAAAGTATATAAGAGTAGAGATTTGCAGCCATCACCCTGTTAAAATCTGTCAAGATATTACAATCTGTTAAAATATGACAAAATTGAGGGTTTCTTTACATTATTTACCTTTACATGATCACATACTATTTTTCCCTTTCCTTTTCCTTCATTGGATGCACAGAGTAGAGGTACTATGTTAAAAAATCAGCATTATATAGTGAAGAAAGCTGTTGATTGCAGGATACTTGCTTGTTGCTGAATTTAGAAAGTGTGTACTGAGTGACTAATGAGATTGCAAGCAGAGAGAAAAGGTCTCATTAGTCAAAGCAAATGAATGATTCTATGGAAAAATCCTATGTCAAGTCACTTAATCTGTCTCTTCACAGATGGTCACTATTATGTGTTTCTGATTTTCTGAATGCTCAGCTTGATGACTTGATATCTAATTGATGGACATGCTACTCAGTCACAGTAACAAATGGGAATGAGTGGGAGCTAAGTTTTGAACATAAGAAGTGCCATTCAGTGCTAAGCATTCTGCAAACAACAGGTACTAGAAATGTCAAATTAGGGACCTATCTTGCAGAACATGTTCACAGTTATCTGTTTTTGTCTTCCAGTGGCAAAATGGAACACTTTTCTTGACAAAAAAGTTAGAGTGATACATTAAAAAAAGTTTTCATTCTCAAATACAGTAGTGGTGGGTGCTGAAGTAAAATCCAGGAGCAAATTTTGATTAACATACCATAGAATAAGGGATGGAAACATATGTTGAATATAGAGGGTATAAAATAAAGACATGCTGCTTTAAATATAACATATTATTACATCTTTTTCACAGTCCACAAGCATCCTTATAGAAGCATTACCCAGCTTTGATTTTCTTAGCTCAGTGGTTTTAAACAGTTGAATCTAAGCATGAGGGGCTGACTCAATATACAACTCATTTTGTAGTTCTAAGAGAGGCATTTTTTCTCAAATTTATTTTACATAAAATGCTTTACAAATACTTTACATAAAATGCTACTTAGATTCTTACATATTTGGTGTGAGGAGCCAGCATGTCTTACTGGTTTGTGTGCATCGTGGTTTAATCAGGCAGCAGCCAAAACCAGGACAGTGTGTAATGAATGCTTCTTAAAAACTGAGACTCATTCTTAGGAGTCTGAAACATGAATTTTGCATCCTAACTTCAAGATCCTGTTATATCAGATCTTGACCGTCATACATAAAGGTGCAAAACACAGAATGCAGGTATATATACAAAACCATTTAACTTTTACAAAAGCATTTGAACGATGAAGCTGACACAAAGCATTCCCACACATACTTTCAAAATGCCACATCTATGTTTGCATCTCAATTTTGCAATAACTTTCTGCAAATATTTGAGGACCATTACATCTTGAGCTCAAATACAGAAATTCTTTCCTCAGAAGTGATACGTTTTTCCCTGAATTGGGCAGATAGAGTAAGGTAAAAGGGTCCCTAATTTTCCTTACCCTCACCTTCTTACAAAGGAATTCAGCGAAGTAGACAATGATCTATTTCCACTCTTCACAGGCCTGATCTATTCTTCAACAGGCAGAAGTGATGATACAAAATAAGCAGTTAAATACAATTCTTTCTCTGTGTCTCCATCTCTGTCTCTCTCTATAGATATACATTATCTCAATCACACACACTCTATATGTGTAATATGACTATTTATAAATATATTTGCAGGGAAACATACTTTTGCATTCTCTGCAGTTAAAATATTCAAAACATTTAATTGGGTTAACCGGTTGATTTTGCTTCCTCATCCCAGTACTGAATAAGGTTCATTCATCTTGATGACCTAGATTTCCCCCTCTCCATACCCAAGTTCTGAAGTCACTCGGCCACATCCAGAGTTTCAGTCAACGACTCAGTGTCCAAATGGACATCAGTAACAAGTGACATCCTTCAGGGAGCTGTACTGGGACTCGTACTGTTCAATATCTTTATTAATGATGTAGACAGTGAGAAAGAGTACACCCTCAACAAGTTGGCAGATGACACCAAGCTAAATGGTACAGTTGATTCACTAAATGGACAGGATGCCATCCAGAGGGACCGTGACAGGCTTGAGAAGTGGGCCAATGTGAACCTCATGAAGTTCAACAAGGCTAAGTGCAAGGTCCTGGACGTGGGCCAAGGCAATCGCCAATATCAATACAGACTGAGGGATGAATGGATTGAGATCAACCCTGACAAGAAGGACTTGGGAATATTGGGAGATGAAAAATTAGATATGAGCTGGCCATGTGTGCTTGCAGCCCAGAAAGCCAATCATATCCGGGCTGCATAAAAACAAGAGTGGCCAGCAGGTCGAGGGAGGAGATTCTCCTCTTCTACTCCACTCTCATGAGACCCCACCTGGAGTACAGGTCTGGGTTCCCTGGCAAAAGAAAGACATGGACCTGTTGGAGCAGGTCCAGAGGAGAACCGCAAAAATGATCAGAGGGGTGGAACACCTCTGCTGTGAAGAAAGGTTGAGAAAGTTGGGGTTGTTTAACCTGGAGAAGAGAAGGCTCCAGGGAAACTTTATTGTGGTCTTTAAATATATAAAGGGGATTTACAAGAAAGATGGAGAGAGACTTTTTACCAGGGCATGTAGAGATGGGACAAGGGGCAAAAGAGCGTAGATTTAGATTGGACATTAGGAAGAAATTTTTTACTATAAGTGTGGTGGGACATTGGACTAGGTTTCCCAGAGAAGTTGTGGATGCCCCATTCCTGGAAGTGTTCAAGACCAGACTGGATGAGGCCTTTGAAAAACGTGATCTCATGGAAGATGTCCCTACCCATGGCAGCGGGGTTGGACTAGATGATCTTTGAAGGTCCCTTCCAATCCAAACTGTTCTATGATCCTATGATTCTATGATTCTGTGATTTTGATTTTATGAAATAGACTTAGTATGACATTTTAAATAGTAGAACACCTAGGACACCATAAAGGACACTGAGTTTAAGAGTAGTGTCAATTATTGTGATGTTGAAACATAGAGTAGCAATTATACTGTGAAGTGTCTTAGCAAAACCTATAAAAAATACATCATTAGATGACTCCTGCCAGAAAAAGGGAAAAAAAAAGAGGGTGAGAGACGTTTAACCCTAGCCATTGCTACGGTTTATTCACAGAATCTTCCTAATAAGTGCTTTTATGTCCCTCAAGTTTGCTTATGCAAACACATAACAGGTTTATAATTATGAGAATTATCCTCTCTGGTGTGGTTCCCCATTAGGCATTTTAGGTCCTAAATATTATGCATATGTCTATTTCACTTGAGAGCTGTCATCACCCCATATCTTTCATGGAGCTGGTCAACAAGAGTCATCTACACCCATTAAGCAGTCTTCATTCTGGGTCTGCTGCTAACAAAGATCATTAACAGAAAAATGTATTTAATCTCATAAACATTTGCTATGCTCACGATTTGCTAATGTTAACTTGCTATAGACTGTAAAATTGCTATAATTTCTCCTGGGCTAAGCAAGTCCTGTCCTATTATTGCTAATTCTGAAAGATTGTACAGATGAACGCTAAAAGTGTGAGACCATAAACCGTAACCTTTGAATTTTCCTTGACAGATAAATGCCCTAATTGTTGGTCTGGTCAATCTTGCACATGCTCTTGAACTCTGACACAATCAATGTTTTGTGCTCTTTTGCAGAATAGAATGGCTTCAAAGGAAGGATGTAGAATTAAAAGCATCCTTTCACTCAGAATGGGCTCTAGCTTGTGATTTTTGGTACTCTCCAGTGAAAGGAAAGCTAAGATCTGAGCAGAGGAGGGAAGTGTATATGTTTTTCCTGTATTCAAATCTAGTGCTTTAGACCTGCAGGTGTTTAACAATAAGGTGTAGGAGATTCCTAAGCTTCATCTGTCTCCATTTTTCAAAGCTTTTGGGAAATTCCAGGCTACAAACCCTGAGTGCAAAGGATACTTTCTGAGGCTCAGTAAAGTGCTGAGATGCAAGGCGGGGGGGCATTTATCCCACATTATTTTCCGTTAGTAACCTTACCAGACTCTAGTTCATGTCACTGGGATTATGTCTCCAGAGCTACTGGAGATGCCTAGGCTGCAAAGCTAGAGAGTGGGCCTAAAAGTTAGACATTATTAAGCATCGACGTGTTTTTATTCCTTTTTAACTTGGGGTTGGATCTGTCTTCACTGGGAGACATTCACTTAAATGTGTTTATGAGTTTTCTGGGTTTGAGTTGCAGTTGTGATTTATGGATGAGATTTTCAAAGTTGTCAGATTTGGTTTGGTGACTAGTCAAAAGCATGCAGTATGGGGGTTGAAGCTGCTTCAAAAAAATCTCATTTTACCTCAATACAGTTTACTCTGTGGAAATCTTGGTCATATTCCCATCAATAGGATGTTTGGTATTGACTTCAGTGAAGCCAGTTCTTCCATTCAGACAATTTTTCCTTTAGGATAATCAACCATGACAACTGAGCAGAGGAGAGCTTTGGTGTATACTCCTAATTATATTTCACATGTTTATTTTGCAATAAGCATAGTTCTGGCTGATATTTTAAAGAAGAATATGGTGAGGCTTTGAAGCTGCAAAAGTCTTTTCTGTTTTAATACATCTAACTAATGCAGACTTCGTTTTATGAAGGTAAAAGTTTTATACAGACAATATAGTGCATATGATGGGAAGACATAATTCAGAAGGTATATGCAGAGGAAGCTAGTTAGACTTAGAAAAATTGAGGAAGTGTATAGCAAAGATAGTATTAAAGCATGATGATTTAAAATGTTTTAAGTAGATGGTCATGTAGCCTTTTGACCCTAAAACTAGGATTAAAATAAGATGCAATTTACTGGCATAATTGACAACTAGAGATGTAAGTAGTTCTAAACATTAGTTCTTATTTTAGCTCCTCTTTTTAATGCAGTCCAAATTTGCAGTTCAAAACAAAAATTTTCATGATTGTTTACTGAGTCTTTCTAATAAAAAATTATTTCTCAAAAAAAAAAAAAACCTACATGTAAATCTGAGCACATTTAAAATCACATAAAAATTATTGGCTAAACTAGGTCTGTTCCAATCTCAAGACCTTTGCTGCTTTCTCAATATATTTTTCCCAGACTGTCAATTTTATTTAACTAACTAGTACTTTGACCAGTTGAAGCAATGCATTCTGTCACTCAAGAAAATTTCTGTAAGGTATTCCTAACTCTATCATGGTTTATTGGAGCTTTTCAATGGCTGACTCATGTAATGACTAAAACAAAAGAAAATAAAGTGACTTTTAAGTGAAACCGTCTTCAAAAAAATGTTGGTTCTAGTTCAGTTGCATCCAGGTCCCTATAAAAAGCTGGGTTTCAACAGGATGAATTTATATTTGAAAACTTATTTATAACCAAATTTCAACTTTCTTATGCCTTTCAATCCCATTCCCTAATTCCAACAACTAACAGCAAAACTTGCCTAACAAGGTTTTTCTTTCCTCAGACAAGGACACCCACCCACACTTTGAAAGTGGATCCACATCATGCTCGTAGTGTGCAGTGAAGTATGAAACATGCACATCTAAGTGAGTTCAACTGGAGGTGGTGTGGAGCTGTATTTGGAGCTCCTTTCCACTCGGTATCACATGGACATAACACCTTGGTCAGGACTAAGCTTGTTCTAACCCAAGTCTCTTCCCTTTGCAGAGTGTACACGTCAGAAGCTGTAATTTCAGGGCATTTTATTAGAGGAAAACAAAGTTTTGTCTTACATGCATATGTGTGCTTTGGTGTTACACATTTTTGACCTTTCTTTTCAACCGATCCTCTTAGCTGTAGTCTTAGATTTTTTGACCTTTTAACTTAATTAATCGTATGTAAAATATTTTTTCTTCTGTAGGATGCGAAGCTATTGCAGCAATCGAACAAGTTCTTTAACCCAGGTTTCTTCCAGCTTTTAGCAAGGTCTCTAGGTTACTGTTCAAGCTTTCAAGCAACATAAAATTGGCTTATAAATGTACATGTATACTTACATAATAAAAATAACTTACCTGTTAAATATTTTTAAACATATTAGTTTTTTATCTTCTTAAATATATTGCTTTTTTATCTTCTATAAAATGCTTGATTCCTCTTCAATATTATTTTTAGTAATTTTTGAATAATCTCTTATTCTCATTAAAATAACTTTACCTTATTTCATATTTAGTAAACAAAATGCAAAAATAAATATTTCTAGTTATTTTATAACTCATCAGTTATATATCTAGGTAGACAATATTTTTATACGAAAATCAAGGAACAGCTTTTTTCCCTATTTTTGTCAGATAATAACATCGATTATTTTACCAGCACACGTTTGGTCTTAGGTTAGATTCTGCCTTTTTTAGGGCAACAGTTGTAATATAGACATAGTACAATGCAAATATTGCTCAATTTACAAGTAACCATTAATGATAATGCTTATTTATTTTTTCACAAATATTATTAACCTTTTTTCTTAAAATTTTCAAACTGTATAAAAAATAAATGAATAAAACATGTTTGTGTTCTGATCTAGAGAGTAACAGGTAAATAGCAACAGAGACGAGTATTGTTGTGTTGGCCTATTAGCTGTGATCTAATATGAAAACAAAACTTCCAGGCTTCCTCTGCAATCTCCAACAAGAATTCCAAAGAGAAACCCAAAAAAGACAGAGTGTGCTGTTCATGACTAGAGAAGAAAGGTGAGGGGAGCAATAGATAGGCCTGCAGTGTCAGTTTTATATGCTTTGTTTTGTATTATGACTGACAGGCATTGCTGTCAAAAAAGGAGTCCTATCATGAAATGGAAGAAAATTTCTAATTGTAATTTTGTGCAGGAATCTAGTCACTAACCATGTCTACATACATGTGGGATAAGTGACTGTGTGCCTTCATGTAATAGCCTTTAGCACTGAGGTTCAGTGGTGAGAACTTAGAAAGAAATCAAGATTCTTATCTATGTGTGTTTCATTTGATCAAAACCAGAATCTTGTATGTTGCAGAAGACTATATTTTGTATTCAGAAGAATCCCATATTTGCTCAGATGCAAAATAAAAATCTGTTTGTGTCTCTGCTAGGCTATCTAGCATGGTTAGCGTCAAAGGGCAGAACAAGAAGGAATGGCTAGAGGAATAGGATGACTGGAGTAAACGTAAGGAACAGTGAGCAGAAGTAACTCATACCATAACAGCAGTGTGGTTCAAACTGGGCTTTGCTACCCAGCAGGAACTGACAATCCTAAACTTAGAATGAAATGTTATAAATTCATAATTATGTGAGAAATTAAGTACTGTGTGTTATCCTGCTTATTTATCTTCTTGGATTTTTCTCCCATTAATGAAAATATCAGTTTTTAAGCTAATTGAATAATGTCTGAAAATGGCAAAAAGCTGCTTATTGAACATTGGAAAGCTTAGGTTGATTTTTCAGATTTCAGTAAGCTAGTCTGTTAGTGGTGACACCTTCAAATTTGAGCCTGGCTTTTATTGCTGCCAGTCATATCCTTGGGAAAAAGTTTGATATCTTGGTAAAGCCTTTCTGGGACATATACCCTACTGTTATAACAGTAAATAATATTATTCCTATCTCTTTTGTAGACTGCCTCCTGTCAACCTACTCAACACTTGGTAGTAATCTATCTTCTAAAAGTGAATGTCAACTTCAGAATTCATACCCTCAGATAACTAATTGAAGTGCCTACACTTGAAACCCAGCCAAAGCTGCTTCTCTTTGTAGCCAAAGGTGATAGCTGGACATCTTCACAGAGAATTTCAGATTCTATACACTTACTGTTCACTGTCTATACAGCAGACCTAAAAAGAAGTGATAGAGGTCATCTTCCAAGAGGCATATAATCACAACAGCAGATTGCAGTGGTTCCTATCAGCCCCATGGAAGAAAAATCCAACAATATTAAGAAAGATATAAACCATAGGTGGCAGAGATGAAAATAAGTGAAGATTGGTGAAGTATTGGGAAAAAAATCACAAATTATTCCCCTGTTCTTACACTTTTCCCTCAACATCAGCTTTTGGCCATTGTCAAGGAGAGGATACCGGGCTGAAGAGAATTTTCGTCTGACCCAGCACACTCACATTCTCTAGTCTCAGGAAGGAGTAAGGCATGGAACATTTGGGGTCTTTGGCAAAGAATTTGCACTGGAAACTTTTGACAGAGTACTGCCACATATTATGATATCAAGTACAGATCCCTGTGTGAGAAGTTTCTCTTCCAGGATCAAAGCCTAGTTTTACAATTATGCTGACGAAGGTATATGATATAGACTCACCACACTTCAAATTACCTTCCTTTACTGCTTTTATTTCCTTCAAGGCACTCAGAACTTAAATAGATCTTGTCAGCCTACCATCTGCTTCCAGTAGCAGCCAAGGGGCAGAAACATTTATAACAGCAGCAGTAAGGCTCAAAAATGACATATCTTCCATAAGTATTAATCAGTAATTAGGAAAAAAGGCCTAAATGACAAAAAGAAATACTTTTGTTCTGAAAAAAGTAGCTATTCCCCTCATATGAGTTCATTGAGACAAGAATGGAAAATGTTTAAGGTACCTTTGCACATTGAACAAATGGGCCAGTGAAAGAATCTTGGGAAGCTTCAAGGTCACTTAGTGCATGTTTTTGTTTCTGTCTATATGTGTAAAAGAATGTGAAACATTATCCAGGAACAATGTGAGGTTAACATTAGGAGGGACAAAAATGTGGCTGACCAAGGCAAGTTTAGATGGAAATACAAGTCATATGAGAATACTGTGACTTAAAAAATGTATCTAGGAATTGGAATTTCCATTCTTCAGTAAGGTCTGAAATTCTAGAAAAGAAATATGTCTTCCACATATCCATTTAAAATCAACTAAATTCAGTGGAGATTTACACAGAAAGAAATCCCAAAGAAAGATTTCTGATGCTTTAGGAAGTTAAAAGTCCTATAAACTGTAGTCAAACAAAGACTGCCACAGCGTCTAGGAGCTGAAGCTCATATGTTTAATATAAAGAATGCACTGAACTGCATAGTAATAATTAAGTACTGAAAATATTGCATGGAAGATCCTGGCCAACAGCATTCTTCCTATTAATTTCAGGAAATTTTTGTCTGTGCATCATGATATGTGTCCTGCTGCTTCTCTATCTCTTAGCTAACAGGGATTACCTACAATTTCATTTTTGCAGCCATAATGAAATAAGAAATATATATAAAAAAACCCAACAAAAAACAAACAAACAAACAAAAAAAGGCAAGCAAAATTCTTGGCATGGCAAGGACATCTGCAGAACAAAAGCAAACCTTTATTTTCCTCTGCAAAACCAACAGGTATGTTTGCTTGTCTATCAGTTGGTACTGGCATCCAGACAGCAGAGGACTTACAGAATGTGTAGCTCTTACCATTACAAAATGACTACAAAGATAATATGGCATAAAGTGTCATCTCTCAGGAGAGATTTAACTTTAACTAAACTCTTTTGTTGGGTTCACCTTGTCTTATAATATGAGTGAGCATAATATTTTTTCTGAAACTTTGTCTGGATAAATGTAGATTGTGGACAGCTGATGATTCAGTCAGAGTTTTGACATCAAGGCAATATATGTACATTTCCTAAAGCCCAAGAGGAAAGCTCGTTGTACCTGTCTTCCTTAGGGAATCTGATAAGGTTAGACATTAAGTTTTTAGTATGAAACTAGATAATGCATTATAAAATATGACATCTCAAGAGCTCAAAAATTTACACAAAATGGAAATGAATTAAAGGAGCAGTTATTTATACCGTTTAACTGCTAACAGAGGTAAAACAAAGATGATTTTTTTCCCCAAATAAATCAGTCATTGGAAATCCAAATGCTACTGAAAGCTTTCAATAGCAATTTTTCTTCTTGCCTTTGTTTCAGTCAAAGAATAATTTTCACATGTCTCTTAAAGGTACCTCTTTTGATGGTGAATTTTTTACCTACATCTATAATAAATATTACTGACCAAAATTTGTCTATGATCAGTATGAAGTGTGATCTACAGCAATGTTCCTGGGACAGTCTTTTCAACTAAACAAACAAACAAACAAACAAAAAATTGGCCTTGCAGTTTTCAAGACAGACTTTATTGAAATGGTAGACAAAGCACAAGGAGATTTTTTGAAAACCTTGAAGTGGAGTCCACTTCTCAAGGCTTGTATACACTTGCACTTAACTGAATAACTGTCTCAAGTTAATTATCTATGATTAACTCCATGAGTATGCTCTTATTTAAGCCAAACTCTTAGCATTTTAATATATATACAGGGGACTCTGTTTGTTTGCTTCTTGCATGCATGTAAGGTTGATTTTTGCAGCCTGAAATAATTGGTCCCAAGTCAATGTTCAGAATGAGAAACTGGAACAAAACAAGATATTTTATCTGAATTTCCTGTTTGAGGAGAACTTTGTTCAGATTCTAAACTCCTACATCCAAAATTATTTCAGAGTAAAACATGATCCTTATTTTTCCTAAGATCTTTAGGCAATAATACAGAACCACATTTCTGTATTTTTGTGGATGAGATTATTAACTTTTGATTTTTATTATTTAAAAAAGAAATAAATGGGAAGTGTTATCACATAATGGTTAATAAGGAAATAATTGAGTGATAGGTAGGTAGGCATACTCATCCAGAAATAAACTAATAGATGGGTTTCTCAGACACCAGGTATTATCAGTGTGATCTCATCTGCTATTACTTTCAAAAACAGAGAAAAAAAGGTGTAGGTATAAATAAAACATATGGCTTATTATTTGATATTTCACATTAAGTTTCTGAATTCTGTGAGTTTTTTAGAAGAAAGATATACTTCTGGTTTTTAGATAGTATATTGTTCTGGTACTGAGGAATGCAATTCATTACAGAGAAAATAACAAAGTCCGTATTATTGTCTCACCATTGTTTTGTTTAGTTATCAGGTTACATTTGTTTTGCTGAAACAGAGTCAGTGAGAACAACATTTAAGTTAAACAAATAAATATTAAGTTACCCGGGAAAAAAACAAATCTGTTTGCATTATAGTTAATTATACATATATAAAACACTATAGCATTACTAAAATATAATACTTTTTTTTTTCTTAGAATTTAAGGCATTTTAAAATTGCCTGCAATTGCAGTACAACAACACATAGCAATGCAGATCTGCCTCCAGGTCACAAGACTCTTCAAAAATCTAAATTGTACAAACTATAGATCTTGCATGGGGATTTGAAAGCACTCAAATTATGAGATGAAACAAGTTTCCTAGGAAATCAGGTAGTTTAGATGTAAGGTCTCCATTTGATGTCAGAGTAAAGTATAGGGGTTCGTGAATAGATGCTTGGCATGGTAACTAGTCACAGCAGGAAAAAAAAAGCACAGCTTTTTATTCTGTTTTCAAACTCAAAAAGAAATGCTTATTTCAAGTAAAAATTAAAGTATAAGCTGTTACTACAGTCAAACAGTGGACAATCCTGTAACTTCAGCAGTCATTTCAGTTTCTAATCAGGTAAGATATTATCATACATACTGCATATGTGAGGAAAAAAACTCAACAAGCAAAACCAGCAGTTCTATCAGAATGACACCCAGTCCCAACAACTGTATGCTCTTTTCTATGAATTGGTGAATGGCTGCTACCACGCAGTGTTATTTCGGGGAATGCAATGACATGTACCCTAGCAGTCAGAGAACATTTTGTAACACACAGGAAAAAATGGTATGTATTTTGATCTGCAGAACCAAATGGAAGATTAGAGCCAAAAGCTTTTATGCAAATTTACCATTCTGTCTGCCTTCTCCCATTTCCAACCACTTCCATATCATGTACAAAAGGATCCATGTGCTAGTCCTGTGACGAGTGAAACTCAGAGACTGTTCCCACAATGGGTTTGAAAGGTAAATATCAAAGGAAAGAGATGTGTTGGATTTATGGAGTTTGCTAGGTACAAAATGATACCACAAACCTTTGTGTTTTAACAAAAGAGAGTTCCTCAAGCTTTCTCTAAGGATATGCACCTGGGTAACTACAAACACTATAGTTTGGTGCAGTCTGGGCTATAAGAAGCTCAGTAGACAGATTTCTTATGGCTTTCTAGGAAGTAATTGCAATTAGTTGAAGAAAGCTGCTTTGGAGGGTCTCTTCTACCTTCATTTTTCTGTGTCCATATTGGCATACTATAGGATAAACTGTGTTAAAGAAACCAGTGGCCCAGTTTACAGTACAGCTTAAACAAGATCAGCACACAACTGCAACACTATTTCAAAATCAATACAGAAACCAGCCAAGGCACAGAACATGTTCAGCTGCCCTCACCATACTGTTGAGAAGAATAACAAGATTTTGGTCACTCATGCAAATGAATTAGTCCCTTCCAGGCAACTATAGGCAGAATTTTATATTGCTTATGTGCTACTTTAGCTGGCCTACTACATGAACATTGATGTGGTAGATCTTTCCCCCTTGCCTTCCAATTTCTATTTCTGTCATATTCTCTATTGCACAGATGGGCTTATGTGGATAAGAAAAAATATGTCATTGCATGTAAATGATTCTGTATCTTATTTGAAGAACACATTTTCATTTTAAGCCTTCATTTTGTTGAAGGCAGAGTAAAGATGACAGTGTATTTCAACAGCAACCCAGCATAATTTAGGTTCACTGGTGCAATCTGATGGATCTTTTTTGAAGATTTGGTGGTTGTTTTTCTCTGCTGCCATTTGTAACTCACATAAAGCCATAACATGAAATGGCAGATCTAACAGTTTAAACATAGAACAAAATCTATTGAAACCAGAAAGAAAAACTTAGATCCTGACGAATCAGGCTGCTGGATAAGTCCACAAATAAGATCTAGGGCTGAGAAAAGAACTGAATTCTAAGTCCAGATATTTTACCTTGTGCTTTGCCGCTCACTGTGAGCATTGGTTCTTTATGGTGTAGGATAATTTGTTGCACCACAGTAATATGACTGCATTCAGAAAAAAAATGAGGATCACGAAGATCCATTTAGGTGGAATTTAGAGACCTCACAGACCATCTCAAGAAAATACCAGCTGGTTACAGGATGTGAAGTTTCAGATAATAGCTACAACTGTACTGCATGACATGCTTATCAACCCTCTGCTTACAGCTGAGCTGATTTAGGGGCCTATCTCCTGCCAAAAAGTATGTGGTGCGGAAAGGAGTTATTCCTTTTTTTTTTTTATAACTGTTAAAGCACCCAGTTTGTTAGGTTTGCTCAGATATCCAGTTTATTTAGACTGCTTGGAATGGTAATGTTAATTTTTTAATAATCTCCCAGGACAGAGGTTTCCAGTGAGGTGCATCCCTGCTAGCCATGACATGAAGTGTGATGCACCATGAAATTGTCCCAAATAGTTTCAGCTAATAGATCAAACCTAAGCATTTTCACACAAGGCCAGGTGGAGCATTTCTTCCCTTTGGACTAATGACTACTTGTGTAGACACAGGAATGGCTTGGGACAGGATCATTCAGGTCCCAACATGGTGGTGCAATTCTGCTAAGAACGAACAACAAAAATCTGTGGCAAGTGATGACAAGCAGTAGCAGCAGAAGCAATGTTACAGTCATTTAGAGAGGGTGAAGAGGCAAAAAGAAAAGTAAAAAAAATTGCAGAATAGCTGAAGAGGAGGAGGGTGGATGCACAAAGACTATGTGCAAGCCAGATAGGAGAAAGGTCAAAAAGGCAGCAACAACAGATTGGGGGACTGTGACAAAGCAACCAGAGCAGACTCCCAAGTACTGAAAGCTGTCTCCAAGTATGCCTGTGTGAATAGTCCCTGGAATAGTTTCCTCCCCCAACCTGGGAAGCTGGGTCCATTCTAGTCCCTGGAAGACACTACCCACTAATGGTCTCCTAAACAATTCCCAGACGTGGTTCATAGCTGGCATGGACCAGAGCCCACTCACAACAGTCAGTTTGGTTATGCCTACCCTGTTTCAGGGGCTACAGAAGTTTACTAGCATAAATCTGGACTATTCCACTGATCATTGGCCTCTCTGTCAGTCAACGGTCTGAGGGACTTGCAATTTACTAAAGTAGGTGTAGGCTACAGCTGTGAAGGACTTGCATCATTTCACTGCACAAAAGGATTTTTCTCCTTTCCTAACCATCTTAGACCAAAAAACCTCACTATTTTGATACTGTTCCTAGAACAGAAGAGAGTAATAGTACAACAATCTTATTGTTTAATTAAATGGTATAGATGTAACCATACAGTTCACAAATGATTCTTTATAAGCAATCTTCAATAATCATAATTGGAGACACCTTTCAAGACTAAGAAACATACTTGTCCCTCTCCCTCTCTGACGCTCTGTTCACACCAGAGATGAGTACCAGAGAAGCACAACTGTAGATCTGTTCTATGTAGTTAAGTTTACACATCCTCTTTCCTCAGAAAGCAAATTATGCTTTCAAACTATGGAACCTAGCTTCTACCCTAAAATCATCAATAGTTTTCCAGCCAGAGACTGAATAGGATGCCAGGAGGATATTTTGTATGAGTGGACAAAATGCAAATGTAAACATTAAAGCCTGTGATTGCTTCTTCAATGGAGTTTTCTTTGGTTTCTCTGTAGCAGGGGTGCTTCTATTTCATTTGTGTTAGTTTTCACTGCACACAGTATGTATTCATACTGAAGAGTCTGTCACTTCTGCTCATTTTCTGTTATTTAGAGATGTCTGAATAAGTATGCCAACATCAAGAACCCTGCTGCTTAAGTACCAGATGTTTTTTCTCCATTGGGAAAACTATTGTCTCAGCAAAAAGAAGTATGACTTAGTGCCTAGGTATGTTCTAGTCATTGCTTAATTTACTTCCATGAATGTACATATTTCCTTCCTTGCTTCCATTATCTGTCTTTCATACAATTTAAAACAAAAGGGCAAATTTTTTGGGGTTCATCCCAAAGGAGAATAGATATGCACACACATAAACACACATACTTATATATATTTAATTCCACATAAAATATATGCAATGTGTGATTATGTTCCAGTACTAAATACCTTGTTTCCTAAATACATTAGTAATGCTTTTTGATATGGTTTCTTTTTTTCATATTCTCCTTCTTTGTTACTAATTTCTTTATATTTAAAGCTACTGATTTTCTAAAACCAAAGATATTTAGAGAGAAAAAATACTATGCAATTTTCGGTATAATGCTTCCTGCAGGATAGCCATTCATTTGATACAATCCTAATCCATTATATTTGCTCTCCTTTTAAGTTGGATCATTTTTGAATTTGTTTAAAAATGTAACGTTATAATCTAGTGCTATCCTTTATTTTAAGCACAAAGCAGAAAACACAAAAGCCAATTGCTTGCTATTCCTGAGACAGACCTTTATACTCCTGGCCTCATATTGTTTTGGTTGACAAGATCAGTTATGTTTTATCTGAGATGTGAAGTATTATCCTAAATTTAACACTGTTACTACTTAAAAGAGAAGAAAGTTCACCATACAAAGCTCTCCAAGAAAAACTACTTGAAAAGAGTTTTAGAAAATAATTATTTTATAAAACCTTACACTGAAACTTCTCCTTATGCTCTCTCTGTTGAAACTATTTTTTGTTAGTCAAGATCCAGAGTTCATTTTATTCTCTTCCTTTCAGTCAATAGTTCCTCAACTATTCATCAGTCTGAAGTGTGAATGCTGGTGTTGACCTACTTTAATATGTTGATGTATAGTAACGCTAAGACAAAGTGACATCTGTATTTTCATTTTTTCAATTGTCACTTTCATGATGCCTATTAGTATATAATGATGCTTGGCTACCGCCAGAAAGGAAAAAAGACTGGTCTCCTCTGCATTCCACTTCTCCTTTCTTGGAGGATTTTGTGATACCTACATTAAGGGTGGTAGGTCCATTAGCTTTAGGCATTTACAAAATAGACCTCTACATGTCATTAACACATCTAGGTCTCCATTACAGCAGATTAGCTAGTCAGCTGAGGTTGGGATGCAATTATCTGACCAAATGTATATTCTGCATCACAGTGGAATGAATAAACCTCTGGAGGCCACAGAAGTCATTAAGTAGGTCTCAACAGAATAAAATGAAGGTCTAGATACTTTAGCTTAAATGTTATACCTATGCTGGAGACACCTTAAGGTAAGTGAGGTGATGCCACCCTGAACATCACAGACAAAATTTCAATGCCAAAAGATTTCAGCTCTTTGTAGATGTGCTAGTTCAGTGGGTCAGCAGCTACTATCTTTATTCATAAGTAGTATGTATTTAACTATTCATTCTGACATTTCTGTATAATATGATGTCATAATATTTCGTGAAAGTAATCAAATTTTTATCATGCTTATTTTGAAATTAATTATTTCTCATTTTGTTTTGCACCAGATGAAGAAGTATTTGTCAGGCATGCAATTTTAAAGGATTCAAAGTGCATAATTGCTACTTTGCTAGGTTTTTTAAAAACTGTTTTGAAGGTAACAGCCTTTTGTTCACTGATGGGTGGAAATTATGCCTCTTGTTAGTTTCTTGCATGACGCTGTCAGAAAGGATAGCACATCTTCACTTGTTAAATCGAAAGGGTTAATGGGAAGAGCAGACATAGTTTCAATCCATGAGAAGGAGAATTCTTGCCAAATCTTGTTTGCTGGCATTCATACAAAATCTTTTATGGTAATAGAACTAATAATTACATTTCCTTTTACAGCATTTACAGTAGCACAAAAATTCACAAAAATACATAATTCCAATCCTGCATCTTACTAATAGCATTGTTCTTTTCTTCAGGGTGCTGATGAAGAGTGGATACAATCTGTGGGTAAAAGTTGACCTGATTTATTCATTTGTACATATACAGAGTTATATATGAAAAATATTTAATGGTTTGTAGAATAAAGAATTAAATTAAATTCTGAAGGAATTACACATGTGTGTGTAAGTGTGCATATATAATTTTAAAGACCTCTGGAAAAGTAAAATATTTATTTCTTTTCTTTGTATCACTTAAAATATGACTATCCATTGGGCTAATGAGAAAATTTTAATATTTTTAACATATACAATGCCAACAACATAAATAACCAGTGTCTTACATACTTCTGTCCTATCAGGCTATGTGTTACCCTATTAGTCCTATTCATTCCACAAAGTACATAAATGCCACTCATGATTGCAGTTTATGGTCTAGGACTTAGGGGTGGACACTTATGCTGTAAAGTTTAACATGAAATGAACCAAGATGATTATGTAATGTGCCATGTTTGTGCTGTGTGGTGGGTTGACCCTGGCTGGATGCCAGGTGCCCACCAAAGCCGCTCTATTGCTCCCCTCCACAGATGGACAGGGGAGACAAAATGTAACAAAAGGTTCATGGGTTGAAATAAGGACAGGGAGAGATCACTCACCAATTACCACCATGGGCAGAACAGCTTTGACTTGGAAAAAAAAAATAATATAATTTATTACCAATGAAGTCAGAGTAGGATAATAAGAAATAAAAACTAAATCTTAAAAACACCTTCCTCCCACCCCTCCCTTCTTCCTGGGCCTAACTTCACTCCTATATTCTCTACTTCCTCCCCTGCAGCAGTGTAGGGGGATGGGGAATGGAGGTTGTGGGCGGTTCATCACATGTATCTGCCGCTCCTTCCTCCTCAGGGGTAGGACTCCTCACACTCTTCCCCTGCTCCAGTGTGGGGTCCCTCCCACAGGAGGCAGTTCTCCATGAACTTTTTCCAACAAGGATCCTTCCCACGGGCTGCGGTTCTTTACAAACCGCTCCAGCGTGGGTTCCTTCCATGGGGTGCTGTCCTTCAGGAGCAGACTGCTCCAGCGTGGGTCCCCCATGGGGTCACAAGTCCTTCCAGCAAACCTGCTCCACTGTGGGTTCCTCTCTCCATGGGTCCACAGGTCCTGCCAGGAGCCTGCTCCAGTGTGGGCTTCCCACGGGGTCACAGCCTCTTTTGGGCATCCACCTGCTCTGGCGTGGGGTCCCTCCACGGGCTGCAGGTGGATATCTGCTCCACCATTAACCTCCATTGGCTGCAGGGGGACAGCCTGCCTCACCATGGTCTTCACCAGGGGCTGCAGGGGAATCTCTGCTCCAGCACCTGGAGCTCCTCCTCCCCCTCCTTCTTCACTGACCTTGGAGTCTGCAGAATTGCTTCTCTCACATATTCTTACTCCTCTCTCTGGCTGCAGTTGCTGTTGTGCAGGTTCTTTTTCTCCTTTCTTAACTCTGTTATCCCAGAGGTGCTACCACTGTTGCTGATGGGCTCGGTCTTGGCCAGTAGCAGGTTCATCTTGGAGGCAGCTGGCATTGGCTCTATCAGACATAGGAGAAGCTTCCAGCAGTTTCTCACAGAAGCCATCCGTGTAGCCCCCTGACCCCACTACCAAAATCTTGCCACGCAAACCCATTACAATGTGTTATAACTTTGACATAAATGCATATTGTTAATTTTGTAGCAAAGACTTTGTAAAATGACAGCTCATTCTTTTCATTCATTTTCACATCTCTTCCTGCATTGACCTTGTTTTGAAAAAGGCAACTTTTAAGGAAAATAATAATTAGCTGTCAGAGGTATTTGTCAAAGACTTTGCTCCCTAACATCTATTTAATCACAGCTGACTGTCAAGAACCAGGTTTCTGTTAATATCTTAAATAAAGTTCTTCTATTTTTCAGTCTAATGTGGAATTTTATTGTTGGATTATGTTAAAGCAATGGAAATGTGTTGCTTCCTAGTTCTAAGAAACTTCTTAGAGACTTTCTTCATTAAATAATACTTCATTGTCATATAATATTGAATCTTCATTGTACTAAGCCCTCTTTTGTCAGCCATGTGTTTTTCATGGAGTTCCTTCAGAGAAAGCACGATGTTCCCACCTTCATGTGGTCCTTTTGTTAGTGTCACACTCTAATCTCAATGAAAGAAATATAACACAATCTACATCACTTCCAATCCACTGAGAGCACCACTGGAAAGGAGAAGAGTCAGAACACCTGGAAATCTCCTCTATGGCTCTTTTTGCTGTCCCCACACCATAAAGTTTTACTTAGTGGAAACAGGAACAGATCTTACTGACAGAAGGGTCAATGTCCCTGAACAGTTTTTGAATCAGCCTACTGTGTGAATAGCAGCAGCAGAGATGTTTTGGAGCTTGTAAAGGCGAGTACCACCCTGCCTTCTGAGCCGCAAGGAGGGTCATGGTCTTATTACATTATCTGTCTTTCTACAGCAGTTTCACACATACAACTCTGTAAAAGAGACAGGGCTGTCCACCTTGCAGATGTGGTACCCAAATGAGTAAGTTCACCCCAATGCTGTAAAGAAAGAAGAAAGGGGTTCCTAAGGCCCTTTAATCAATGTAATCCCACCTTTCAGTGTGTCTTACCATGTTTCTGGTTTGAGTTAGTCAGTTTCCTGTGGATTTCCGTTTATGAGGTTTTGATTACATCAAGTTGATAGGCATTCTGTCTGTATTTTTGGTTATAAATATTTCTGTAGATTGCCTAGATCTTCTAGGTTTTCAGTTAGCGGATTTTTAAAGCTTGTTCTCTGTTCATATCATGATATGCAATTGATTAAATATAGGCTACCTAGCCCCTGTAATTGCATCACACTTTGAATTTGTAATTACAACACACTGAAAACAGCTTTGGTATGATGGCTTCTAGATCTCTGTGTCTGTTTCTCTGTCCTGATCAGAACTGCAAAAGAATCCAGGCAGGGATACAGACCTTGGTCAGCAAATCCTCTTGGTTATTTTATAAACACTCCTTCAGATCATGTTGTAAATTTTGCCAAAATCCAACAGACTTAACATATTCAGTTGTTTGCTTGTTTGTTTGTTTTTTTCCTAAGAGTGCAGGCAGGAAAAGAAAAACTTTGTCAATCATATGTCATAAGGCTCTCTGATGCCTTTGGTTAATATTCCAGTGATGCAAAAATGAAGATTAAGACATATTTTCACTTGATTTCCTTCCATAAGCTTTTTTTTTATTAAAGCAGGACATCTCAACCCTCCTATACTTAACAGCAAACTTGCTATTCTAACTGGCAGAAAGGTTTCATCTACGATTTGATTTATGATGTTCCCCTTGTTTAAATCTGCATCAGTTTTCTTGAGGCCAGCAAGAAAACCCTCAGTTATTAGTTAAAGTAGCGTAACTAGCTTGAGTCTAGTTAAAGGAGAATAAATCTTGTGAATTTGCTGAAAAAGAGAAGAATTGAAGTCCTCATAACAGTGATGTAACACCAAAGACCAGTGGAGATTACAATGATTTGTCACAACTACGCCTGTCAATGGAACTGTACTGGCTTTCACCAGAGAGATTCTCCAGTCCATGTTGGATGACTTCTGATTATAACTGGTATATCTTCAGTACAGATCACCCAGTAAACCAAGTATATCTAAAGGGTGTGGAAGACCCATATCAAAAGGCCTTTTTCCCTTCAAAGTTTACAAACAAGAAGGAGAGTCTTACTCCGGAAAAAGCAATAAGCAAGGGGTCACGTACCCCCTGGGGAAACACCAGATCAGAAAAGGAAATTGGAATCAGGTAAAAATATGTGTCCACCACAATTACGTAGCTCCAGAAAACCTGCTTAATCTTGATTACACACGTCCAATTCTTACTGTTTGCAAGCCATCTGAGTCTCTTCACTGGGAAGAGTATTCAACACCTACAGTGTCTGTTTGTACACTTATGTGGGATCATTTTTAAATGGCTATCCTTTTCATTTTTTGCATCATAGAGGCTCAGGGTTTTCAAGTGAGGACTTGAGAGAACTTGCTCATTATTCAGCAGTACATTTGTTTTAAAACCTGTGGATGATGGCAGTCTAATTCACAGATCTCTCCCAGCTTTATTTCTGTAGCAACAAATAATTGTATAAGGAAATACAATTTTCACCTCCATGAAGTTAGCTGCAATGTGTGTGGAAGGTGTTACCGGTTTTAATAGTCCATACTGACTCCATTAGTCTGCTCCTTATTTTCCTAGTCTCTGTGCACCTGCAAGACAAATGATTGCCAAATTTAGTAACAGTAAGGCTTCAGCTGACTATAATATGGCTGCAATACCACTCCAGAAGATATTACAATTTAGAAGTGTTAAAAATAACATTATAAAGTATTTTTCCTGAATAAAATTTATTTTTTTCTCAAAATTCAATATAAAGGTTAATGAGTTTTCATACTCCACTGGGAGGCTTCTTTGTTTGCTTTCAGTTTTCTGGATTTTTTTATTTTGCTTTGGTTTTGTTTTCTTTTTTCATTGTCATCTTTTTCACTTGTGATGCTGCAGGAAATTACAAAAATGGTCAGAAGTGGGGATAAATACATTAATCTTCAGATTCTGTGGTTTTGCTTGAAAAAATTTAAGCTGATAAAAAATATTCATTTTGGTTAAAAGGTCATTTTTCACTAATTTGCATAAATGTTCTCATGAATTTCTCCTCTCTACGCTTATCTGCTGTCACCTTGAACCTTAGAAGAAAATCATAGTTTTTTTCTTTATCCCCAAAGAACTTCTCCAGGCCTGAACACCAGCACTATTTCCTTAACAGGCAAATGTCGCCCCACACTTTTCCCTCAGAGCAGGGAATCATAGAGTCACAGAATTATTTAGGTTGGAAAAGACCTTTAGGATCATCGAGTCTAACCGCAAACCTAACACTGCAAAGTCCACCACTAAATCATGTCCCTAAGCACCACACCTACATGTCTTTTAAGTACCTCCAGGGATGGTGGCTCAACCACTTCCATGGGCAGCCGGGTCCAATGTTTGACAACCCTTTCGGTGAAGAAATTTTTCCTAATATCCAATCAAAACCTCCCTTGGCGCAACTTGAGGCAATTTGCTCTCATCCTATGGCTAGTTACTTGGCAGAAGACACCAACATCCACTTCGCTACAACCTCCTTTCAGGTAGTTGTAGAGCATGATGAGGTCTCCCCTCAGTCTCCTCCTGATTAAATAACCTCAGTTCCCTCAGCTGCTCCTCATAAGACTTGTGCTTCACCACTTGTGCTGTCCCTTCACCAGCTTCATTGCCCTTCTCTGGACATGCTCCAGCACCTCAATGTCCTTCTTGTAATGAGGGACCCAAAACTGAACACANTCCTCTATGTGCTGTGTGGTGACACTCAAGATGAACTGCTCCATAACCTTCCCTGGCACCGAGGTCAGACTGACAGGCCTGTAGTTCCCTAGATCCTCCTTCTGGCCCTTCTGGAAGATGGGAATCACATTTGCTAAACTCCAGTCAACAGGGACCTCCCTGGTTAGCCAGGACTGCTGATAAATGATTGAAAGTGGCTTGGTGAGCACTTCCGCCAGCTCCCTCAGTACCCTTGGGTAGATCCCATCCGGCCCCATAGACTTGTGTGTGTCTAAGTGGTGTAGCAGGTTGCTAACCATTTCCCCTTTTATTATGGGGGCTTCATTCTGCTTGCCGTCCCTGTCTTCCTGCTCAAGGGGCTGGGTAACCCAAGAACAACCGGTCTTATTATTAAAGACTGAAGCAAAGAAGGCATTAAGTACCTCAGCCTTTTCCTCATCCTTTGTCACTATGTTTTCCCCCGCATTCAATAAAGGATGGAGATTCTCCTTAGCCTGCCTTTTGTTGCTACTGTATTTATAGAAACATTTTTTATTGTCTTTTATGGCAGTAGCCAGATTAAGTTCTAGTTGGGCTTTGGCCCTTCTGATTTTCTCCCTGCATAACCTCACAACATCTTTGTTGTCCTCCTGAGTGGCCTGCCCCTTCTTCCAAAGGACATGAACTCTACTTCTTTTTCTGAGTTCCAGTCAAAGCTCTCTGTTCAGCCAGGTTGGTTTTCTTCCCCAATGGCTCGTCTTTCAGCACATGGGGACAGCCTGCTCCTGCGCCTTTAAGATTTCCTTCCGGAAGAATGTCCAGCCTTCCTGGACTCCTTTGCCCTTCAGGACTGCCTCCCAAGGGACTCTGTCAACCAGTCTTCTAAGAGGCCAAAGTCTGTCCTCCAGAAGTCCAAGGTAGCAGTTCTGCCAATTCCCCTCCTTCTCCAAGAACCGAAAACCCTATCAATTCATGATCGCTATGCCCAAGACCGCCTCCAACCATCACATCACCCACAAGTCCTTCTCTGTTCACAAACACCAGGTCCAGTGGGGTGCCCTCCCTACTTGACTCACTCACCAGCTGTGTCAGGAAGTTATATTCCCTCCAGGAACCTCTTACATTGCTTGTTCTCCGCTGTATTGTATTTTCAACAGGCATCTGGCAAGTTGAAGTCCCCCACCAGAACAACGGCTAGTGACTGTGAAACTTCTCCCAGCTGCTTACAAAATCTTTCATCCATCTCTTCATCCTGCTTGTGTGGTCTATAATGGACTCCCACC